>JAFMTC010014451.1:0-47814 GCA_018845635.1 Nicrophorus orbicollis | reverse complement strand
TATTGAATGGGGTTATCCTTCACAAAAATCAAACTTTTGAGTAAATTTAATGCCTCATACAATTGATTATCTGATACTGCTAAACCGCGTGCTTTTTCAGATTGTGCAAATGTTGTGATACTTTGCTCTTTATCAGAACCTTTATTCAAACGTTTCGCTAAGTTCTCTTCACGAATAAAGTTAGAGTTACGTTCTGAATCAACATTCAAAGATAACAATTCAATATTGGGTGAAATGCCTTCGCCTTGAATCGAACGGCCATTTGGCGTGTAATACAATGCTGTTGTATATTTCATGCCTTGGCCTTCAGCCAAGTTTACAACAGATTGTACAGAGCCTTTACCAAAGCTCTTTTCACCTGCAACAACGCCACGGCGCTGATCTTGAATCGCCCCTGCTACAATTTCAGATGCTGATGCAGAACCACCATTGATCAATACAACCAAAGGTGCACCTGCTAAAATATCACCAGGATTTGCCACAAAATCAATGCGTGATGCTGGATCACGACCTTGCGTATAAACGATCAAACCTGATTCTAGGAATAGATCTGCAATTTCTGCTGCTTGATCCAAAACACCGCCTGGATTATTACGTAAATCCAAGATCAAACCTTTCACTTTGGCTTTTTTAGCCGCTGCTTGTTTGTTCAAATCTTCAATCGCCGTTTTCATCTCTTCAGCAGAGCGCTCTTGGAACTGGCTCAAACGAATGTAACCAAATTCATTGTCAATCAATTCACCTTTGATGCTTTCTGTTTTAATCACATCACGCACCACAGGAATTGTTAATGGCGAACGCTCGCTTTCACGAATGATTGTGAGTACAACTTCCGTACCTGGCTCACCTTTGAGCATATCAACAGCTTTGGAAACGTCCACAGATTGCACAGCCGTTGAATCAATCTTAATGATTAAATCGCCCGCTTGAATGCCTGCTTTTTTTGCAGGCGAACCATCCATCGGAGAAATGATGCGAATTAAACCATCTTCACTCACAACTTCCACACCCAATCCTGCAAATGATCCTGTTGTAAATTCCTGAACCTTTTTATAAGATTCTGCATCATAAAATTCAGAATGAGGATCCAAACCGCTCAACATACCTTTAATAGCATTATTGACCAAGGTTTCCTCTGTCACTTCTTCAACATAGTTTGCACGCAATTGTTCAAAAACATTCACGAACAACAATAACTGCTGAACAGGTAAATTTTCTTTCACAGTTTCTTCCACTGCTGGCACAACGCCTTTGGGTTGTTCAATCGTCAATGCCATGCTTTCGCTATTTGCAAAAGACAACAACGATAATAGAGTGACTGTGATCAAGGATTTTTGAAACTTTCTCATCCTGAATTTCTCCGTTTATTAATATTAATTATTTGAAATGGATTAAGCTTTGTCCTGTCATTTCTGCGGGTTGTTCAACGCCCAATAAATGCAAAATCGTTGGTGCGATATCTTTCAAAGCGCCATCTGGTGACAATACAGCAGGACGACCTAAATAAATGAATGGTACAGGACCCGTTGTATGTGCTGTATGTGGCTGATTCGTTGAATCATCCCATGTTAATTCAGCATTACCATGATCCGCTGTTACTAACAATTCACCGCCCACTTCCAAAATTGCATCGTAAACTCTGCCCATGCAATCATCCACTGTTTCTACAGCAGTTACGATCGCATCAAACACACCTGTATGTCCAACCATATCTGGGTTTGCAAAGTTACAAATGATCACATCAAATTTCTGAGATAAAATTGCTTCCACTAAATTATCAGCAACTTCTGGCGCGCTCATTTCTGGCTGTAAATCGTACGTTGCCACTTTAGGTGAATTCACCATAATGCGATCTTCACCTGTGAATACTTGTTCACGACCACCATTGAAGAAGAATGTTACATGTGGGTATTTTTCAGTTTCAGCTAAGCGCAATTGCGTTAAATTATGCTTTGCCAACACTTCACCCAAACCATTCACCAATGATTGTGGAGGAAATGCAATTTCCGCATGAATTGTATCTTTATACTGTGTTAAACAAACGTAATGAGATAATTTAGGGCGATATTTTGGTACAAAGCCATTGAAATCATCTTCTGTGAATGGATATGTGATTTCACGCGCACGATCAGAACGGAAGTTCATGAACATAACTGCATCACCATCTTCCATTTTCACAGCTTCGCCAATCACTGTTGCTTTCACAAATTCATCATTTTCATTGCGATCATAAGCAGCCTTCAAACCTTCCATTGCAGAATTTGCATGGAATTCACCTTTGCCTTGGCTCAATAGATCATAAGCTTGTTCAACACGTTCCCAACGATTATCACGATCCATCGCAAAATAACGGCCAATGATTGTTGCAAAACGCCCCACTTTTGCTTCTGCAAATACAGCTTCTGCTCTTTCAATATAAGCTTCAGCTGAACGCGGTGGAGTATCGCGGCCATCTAAGAATGCATGTAGATAAATCTTTGTTAAACCTAATTCCGCAGCTACTTTAATTAAGCCATGAATATGAGCCTCATCTGCATGCACGCCACCATCTGATAACAAGCCAAAAATGTGCAATGCTTTGCCACTTGCTTTCAAATCGTTCAATGTTTTAACAACCACAGGATTCTTCGCAAATTCGCCTTCTTCAAATGCTTTAGAAATGCGCGTTAAATCCTGATAAACAACACGGCCAGCGCCGATATTGATATGACCAACTTCCGAGTTACCCATTTGTCCATCTGGTAAACCCACAGCTAAACCTGAAGTTTTTAATAAAGTACAAGCACCCACAGTTTTGAACTCTTCAAAATTAGGCGTTTCCGCTGCCATTACAGCATTGTGCTTCATCTCTGTACGATAACCCCAACCATCCAAAATACATAGAACAACAGGTTTTGGCGCTTTATTCATGGTAGATCCCTTTAGATTAATAATACAAATCAGTCAAATTTCACCATTATAATGAATAATGCCTTGGCTTTCAGGAATCATTTGCCTATAAAGTGCTCTGTCATAAAACTGCCACATATTTCCCGTATTCTCTGCATCCATCAAGACACAATTTAGTTCATTGCAGGAGAGCAAAATCATGGGAAGACCTAAGGCTGTTTATTTAAAAAACGATAAAGGCGAAAATATTAGTAATGAAACGGATAATCCAGTTTTTTCTGAAATTCTAGAAAAACCATTATCTCGCCGTACAATGTTAAGCACTGCTGGTATGGGCGCAGGTTTATTGGGCTTATTCAGCTTGCCACTAGCCAATATCGCTAAAGCAGTTGCACCTGCAAATGCTGCCAAGCCTTTAAATAAAGATGAATTTATTCGTTTTAAAGCGGTGCCATTCTCAACGAAGGATGAAATCGTTGTGCCAGAAGGCTATGAAGCTAAAGTATTTTATCGTTGGGGCGATAATGTAGGCTTGAACAATAACATGCCTGAATTTAAATTAGATGGCTCCAATACAGCAGATGAACAAGCAGCTCAAGCTGGTATGCATCACGATGGTATGGCTTATTTCCCAATCAATAATGCAACAAAATCTACGAATGGCTTATTGGTAATGAATCATGAATATGTGGACAATGGCTTATTGTTCCCTGATGGCGACAATAATTGGTCATTAGAAAAAGTTCGTAAGAGCCAAAATGCGATGGGCATTTCAGTCATCGAAGTACAAAAAGATGGCAATGAATGGAAAGTGGTTCGCCCTTCCAAATTTGCACGCAGAATCACGCCTTATACAGAAATGGTGATCGAAGGTCCTGCTAAAGGTAACGATTTAATGAAAACTGCCGCGGATCCTAAAGGTGAAGTTGTATTCGGCACCATGCAAAACTGTGCTAATGGCGAAACACCTTGGGGCACTTACTTAACGTGTGAAGAAAACTGGTCAGATATTTTCGTGAAAACAGCAGGCACTAATGAGTTAGAAAAACGTTATGGCATTGCAAGCCAAGATGCCGTTTATCGTTGGAATGAATTTGATGATCGTTTCAATGTGGATAAAACACCTAACGAACCTAATCGCTTTGGCTGGGTTGTGGAAATTGATCCAACAGATCCAACATCTAAGCCAATCAAACACACAGCTTTAGGTCGTTTTAAACATGAAGGTGCTGAAATTGTGATCGCACCAACAGGCGAAGTTGTCGCTTATATGGGCGATGATCAGCGCTTTGAATACATTTATAAATTTGTATCCAATGGCAAATACGACCCTGCTAAAGGTAAAGCCAATAGCAAATTATTGGATGATGGTACTTTATATGTGGCGCGCTTCAATGAAGATGGCACAGGCGAATGGATGCCATTAGTCTATGGTCAAAATGGTTTAACGAAAGCAAATGGCTTCAACAATCAAGGTGATGTTGTAATCAATGCCCGTAAAGCTGCTGACTTAGCGAATGCAACAAAAATGGATCGCCCAGAATGGATTTCAGCCAATCCAATGGTGCCAGGCTCAATTTACTGCACATTAACCAATAATAGTAATCGTGGCAAAGATGGTTACCCTGGCATTGATGCAGCGAATCCTCGTGCTAATAACCTATTTGGTCATATCATTCATTGGGATGAAAAAGATGGCAATTCAGCATCAACCTCTTTCAATTGGGACATTTTAGTTTTAGCAGGTAAAGATAAAACTCAAGATCGTAACCATTTAGCCAATAATCGCGGTGATTTATTTGGTAGCCCAGATGGCTTGAAATTTGATCACAATGGCTTGTTATGGATTCAAACGGACGTTTCATCTTCAACATTGAATATGAATGAATATGAAGGCATGGGCAATAATCAAATGCTCGTTGTTGATCCTGAAGAAGGTTATTTCAAGCGTTTCTTAACAGGTCCAAATGGTGCGGAAGTG
Organism: Nicrophorus orbicollis; assembly: GCA_018845635.1. Lineage (NCBI taxonomy): Eukaryota > Metazoa > Arthropoda > Insecta > Coleoptera > Silphidae > Nicrophorus > Nicrophorus orbicollis. Next base: position 42,944 of record JAFMTC010014451.1, on the reverse strand, counting down.
ACAGGCATTGCATTCACGCCAGATAACAAAACCATGTTCATCAATATTCAGCATCCTGGTGAGCCTGCCGATGGCAACTCTGATCACGGTAATCCTAATCAGTTTTCAAGCTGGCCTGATCATAATCCTAAAGGTCGCCCACGTGCTGCAACCGTTGTGATTCAACGCACAGATAATGGTGTGATTGGTTTATAGCCATTGAACAATAAAATATACATCGACAATAAATATAATTGAATAACGAATACAAATAATAAAAATAAATCTATGAACTATCCTTCTGCCCCATATTTTGGGGCTTTTTTATTTAGGATTGATATTTTTCCACAACCCACATAAAGGATTGCACATCCACCATATCTTCTGGTGTTAAACCTAATTCTTTGAGATTTTTAAGCAGATAATTCGCGAACTTTAAAACATGATGATAAGTCACGATATTCAATACCGTTTCATAATGGAGATTGAACTCACAAATTTTAGCGATATTTTGCGTCACGGTTGGCTTTAAGAAAATATGCTTTTGTGGATGAAAGATGAATAAGAAATATGTCATTACTGTCCATTTACTTGCTTTCATCTCTGTTAAAACATAAGCAAATTCCATAAAATTCTTATCAAAATCATCTGTTTTACCATAAATGAGATCATACAAACTATAAGCAAAAAGCTTTTGAAAACGCTTATCTTCCAAGCTTTCCACCAAAGCGATTTTTTCAAAGCGGTCAATCATGCTGAAAGTATCTTTATGTACGATGGATTTAATCACATGAGCAATTTCTGCATATGCTGCCTGCGCCAATAATTGCGTAAAAATTGCTTCGTTGAGTGATTCATGGGCAAAATCGGAAATGCTTTGCTTATTATAAACTTCCTTTTCAAGGAAATTAGCATCTTGAAAACCATTAGGAAACTTCAACAAAAAGTTGTTAAGTAATATGGTTAAACCTAGAAATTTTGAATTAGCTTTTAATTTATCCAATACAGGGTGTTTAGCTTCTGCACCTGTCACAATTAATGGCATAAAAAATTTTGTTGATAATATTTTCTCGCCAGCATTTTCAAAAAATATTCTGACTTTTTCATCTCTCTGATCTTCTAAAACAATGCCCAACCCCCAAGCTTCCTGTTTCGGATGCTTCACTTTATCGCCTTTCTTATAGTCCATACTAATCTCCTTGGCTTATTGTTATACTTTTATGATTAGATTACTTTGATATAAGTCCGAAAATATCATTAATTTTTTGATATTAATAGTTTTAATTCCCAATTCTAATAATATTTTTATAATGGCTCTAAAACTATTGAAGCTGCATCAATAAATGCATGCTCTATAGCTCTCAACTTACGTTTTTTTGCCCATGAAAAATAAACAGGAATATCAGCAACACCTTGATAAGGCGGTAGCTTTCTCAATCGCCCTTCTGAAACTTCTTTTTCGGCAGCATTATCTGGTAAGCATCCAATGCCATACCCTGCCATGATCAATCGTCTTAGCTCATACAAATTATTTGCAATTGCGGCGACTTTCCCAGAAAAATGCTCCATATCTCTAAAAATTGCAATGGGTGATAATGCTGCGCCCAATTGCTCACTTTCAAAAATTACATAATCTTGTGAAATCACATCACTTTTCATAATCTCTGTTTTATTAAATAAAGCATGAGATTTCCCACAATAAAAAGAATAACGTTGAGGAAAATAAAATACACTTTCAATATCTTCATGGCCTTTAGGATCCAAAGTTAATGCAACTGATGGATGATTGGTGCTTAATTTTTTAATAATTTCAGCATTAGACATTGCAGTCACTTTTAATTGGACATTCGGATAATGCTGATGAAAATATGTCAAAAGGCGATCAAATGGTTCTGAAACTACACCAGTTACCATCATAATATTTAATACATCTTGAGAGTAATTATTACCTGCTTCTAACCTTTGTTCTACTTTTACTAACTTAGAATAAATATCTATTGCAACTTTATGTAAATATTCACCATGCTTAGTTAGATAGAATTGTTTGTTACTTCGCTCTATTAATTTTACCTCCAAACTCTCTTCTAATCTCCTTAAACTCTGGCTCACAGCTGATTGTGTAACATTAAGTTTCAAGGCCGCTAAACTTAAACTTTTTTCTTCTACAATAATTAGATAAGTGTAAAGCAATGACCAATTCAAACGATCAATTTTCATATTAATTTCTCTGTAATGTCTAATTAAGATATTTATGCATTAATTTTACTAATACACAATATAAATTTTTATCGTTTGAGATTAAGAAACATTTATGGGAAAAACTATAACTATAAATAAAGATTCACAAAACCAAATGAGGAGAGATTTCATGTCACAACCCAAAAAACAACCAGTAAGAGCATCTTTAGCTGCTTTTGTTGGCACAATGATCGAATGGTACGATTTTTATATCTACGCCTTCGCCGCTGCAATTATTTTTAATAAACTATTCTTTCAAACATCCAGCCCATTTATTTCAACGATGGCATCGTTTGCAACATTCGCCATTGGATTACTTGTAAGGCCTATTGGTGCAATATATTTTGGAAATTTAGGCGATAAAATTGGACGTAAAAAATCATTGATCATCACTTTATTCATGATGGGTTTTGCAACCATTGGTATTGGTTTACTACCAACTTATGAAACAGCTGGCATCATTGCTCCGATCCTTTTAATTGTATTACGTATTTGCCAAGGTTTAGCTGTTGGTGGTGAATGGGGTGGCGCAGTATTAATCGCAGCAGAACATGCACCAAAAGGTCGTAAAACATTCTTTGCATCTTTCGCGCAATTAGGCAGCCCTGCTGGTTTAATTTTGGCAACTCTAGTCTTTAGATTAATTTCTAACTTAGATGATGCTGATTTATATAGTTATGGTTGGAGAATTCCATTTTTAATTAGCATTGGTTTGTTGGTTGTTGGCTATGTGATTCGTCGTGCGGTTAATGAATCGCCTGAATTCTTGGAAGCTCAAGAAGAGATGAAAAAGAACCCAACAGAAAAACGTACACCATTAAAAGAAGTTTTCACAACCAAACCTAAAGTGATTTTATTTGCAATCGGTGCCAATGTTTTGGGTATCGCTGGCTTCTACTTTGCCAATACATTCATGTTGTCATACACAACTTCATATTTACAAATCGATAGAAAACTAATCTTAGATGTTTTATTGATCGTTTCTTGTGTGCAATTTTTTACTCAACCAATCAGCGCGTTTGTTGCCGAAAGAGTTGATACATTCCGTTATCTATTATTCGCATCATTTGTCTGTATTTTCTCTCCCTATTTAATGTTTATTATGGTTGATACACGCAATCCCGCTTTGATGACAATCGGTATTTCTATCACAGTTATTTTCATGGCTGGCTATTATTCAGTAATCGCAGGATTTTTAACCACGTTGTTCCCAGTAAGCATTCGTTATACAGCAATCTCTGTTGCTTACCAATTCTGTGGTGCAATCGCTGGTGGAATCACACCATTACTCGGCACAGCTTTAGCTGAAAAATTCACAGGTTCATGGATGCCTTTAGCAATTTTCTACAGCATCATCAGTTTAATCACATTTTCCTCAGTATTCTTCTTAAATCCTAAGAAAAATGCGACATACTAATTTAAAGCTTTAAGGATTCATATGAAAATTTATTACCACGACAATCAAGCATTACATAATCCACAAACATATTTTTCACGTGGAAAAATGAGAGCACCACAAGAAGTTCCTGCACGTGTTGTAGAGTTTCAAAAAGGCATTAAAAATGCTGGCAAAAATATAACAGAACCTAAAGATTTTGGTTTTGATCCGATTACTCGCATTCATGGTTTTGCTTATGTTGATTTTTTGAAAACTGCTTATCAAGAATGGCATGAAACATCTAGCGATTGGGGCGAAGAAGTTATGCCAAATATCTTCGTCAAAGAAAACAATGCCCTCAAAGGCATTTTAGCAAAAGCCGCCTATTACATTGCTGATGGTAGTGCACCGATTGGAGAACATTCTTGGACATCCATTTATTGGTCAGCACAAAGCGCAATTAATGCCGCACAAGATATTGTAGATGGCAAAAAACTCAGCATGTCAATTAGTCGCCCTTCTGGTCATCATGCTCGCAAAGAATCAGCAGGTGGTTTCTGCTTTCTAAATAATGCTGCCATTGCTGCACAACATATTTTGGATCAGAACGCAGCTAAAAAAGTTCTGATTTTGGATACAGATGTTCATCATGGCCAAGGCATTCAAGAGATTTTTTATGATCGCAGCGATGTAATGTATATCTCTTTACATGGCGATCCAACAAATTTCTACCCTGTCGTTGCTGGTTATGATAATGAGCGGGGTGAAGGTGAAGGTTTAGGTTTTAACATTAACTATCCTTTTGAACATGGTGCATCAGAAGAAACTTTCTTTAAACATTTAGATAAAGCCATTGAAGATATTAAAATTTTCAATCCTGATGTGATCATTCATAATATGGGCTTTGATGTTTATAAAGAAGATCCTCAAACACAAACGCAAGTCGATACACCAAGCATGGCAAAAATCGCTGAGAAAGTTATTCAATTGGGCAAACCAACATTAGCTTTAATTGAAGGCGGTTATCATGTTGAAACACTAGCGGCTAATTTAGCGAGCTATATGAAAGGCATCGAACAAACAGCTCAAGAGGATTATCATGCAAATTAATGACATACGTTTATGGGATAGTCTCATGCAAATGGCAACCATCGGCGCAACAAAGTTAGGTGGTAGCAGTCGCCTAGCTTTGACTGAAGAAGATCGCCAAGGTCGTGATCTCTTCATTCAATGGTGCAAAGATGAAAACATGATCATTCAACGAGATATCATCGGAAATTTATTTGCAGTTCGCCTAGGTGACAATTCCAATTTACCACCCATTGTTATGGGAAGTCATTTAGATACCCAACCTAAAGGTGGAAAATTTGATGGTATTTATGGTGTTTTATCTGCTTTAGAAGTCATCAGAACTTTTAATGAAAATAAAATTACCACGCCACAAAACTTGGAAATCGCTGTTTGGATGAATGAAGAAGGTGCTAGATTTTCTCCTGCGATGCAAGGTTCTGCTGTCTTTATTGGTGAGTTACCATTAGAACAAGCATATCAACAAACCGATCATGCTGGTATTTCTGTTATAGAATCAATGAAACAAACGGAGCAAATGGGCGATTTACCTCTTCAACGAGTTTTTAATTCATACTTTGAAGCACACATTGAACAAGGACCTGTCTTAGAAAATAGTGGTTCTAGCATTGGAATTGTTACTGGTGGACAAGCCATTTTATGGTTTGACATTACCATCCAAGGCTTTCCATTACATGCAGGCACAACGCCTATGCATTTAAGAAAAGACCCGCTAATGGGCACAGCTGAAATTCTAATTGCCATTGAAGCTGCTGCAAAACAGATCAACCGAGGATTATTAACAGTAGGTGAGATTTCTATCGCAACACCCTCTCGTAATACTATTCCTGATCAGATTACTTTTACATTGGACATTAGACATCCAGATTTAAATCAATTGGATCAACTCAAAGCAGAAATTGAAAATATTATTCAAAATATTTCTACTCAACGTAATCTTACATTCACAATGACAGAAATTTGGCGCTCGCCAGCCATTGCTTTCGATGCTCAGTGTGTTAATTTAGTTCGCAATGCTGTGCAATATTTTGACTATAAAGCTGAAGAAATTATTAGCGGCGCTGGCCATGATGCCATTCATTTAGCAAAACATTGTCCAACAACAATGATTTTTATCCCTTGTGAAAAAGGCATCAGCCATAATGAAGCAGAAAACATCACAACAGAACATGCAACACAAGGTGCAAATGTTTTATTACATGCCATAAACAATCGTGCCAATCAAAGACGATAGAATATATTATACTTATCGCCTTTATAATTAAAGCCTGTTAAATATTTGAATTTAAAATAAGATAGCAAGCGGTACAATGTTATAGCCAAAAATTGGCCGCTCACTATGCTTACTGAAAAATATTTTCAATTATTTAAATGCATATAAGTCTATATCTATCTCTGCTTGAATTGAATGTATAAAATTTAATATATCTTGTTCAAAATACACAGCAGGTGATTGTGTACCTAAAATTTCAATACAGATACAAATTGTGGCTGTTAAGTTATATTGTTCCTTTAGGAAAAGTATTTGGTCACTTTTATTCTGAAATGTTTCTAGTAAATAATATAAATGCTCATTAATATCATATGAAGGCACAGGATCATACACACCAAACTTCCAAGAACTAAATGTTACAAGTGTATTATCCATACGTAGAGTTTTACCTTTAACATAGACCTTGTTAGGCTCTACATTTAAACATTCTGTGATTTTATTAACATCAAAATCATCACCTGTTAAATCTAAATATACTCTTACATCTGGAAGTTGATTACGATTTTTCTTCATAATGATTGCCTATTCATTCAATAATGCATAACCCATAAGCATTAGCACTATTCTTGATTTCATTCCAAATAATAAATTCATTATGTGATGAATCTTTCAGAATATAAAACTCATGTGTTAAATCATAACCTGTAAATATTAAGCAATTTAGATCAGGGAAAAATAAACTACATAATTGCTTTTCTTTTAAAGCTCCAATTATATATGCTACATAAGCATCATATGACTCAATTTTAGATGGCATCCCTATATGTTTAGACCAATATCTATCCAATAATACATAGACATTCTCACCTGCTAATTTAAATAATAATTCATAAAATGAAATAAACTGTGATTGAATTTCTTCAAACAGTTTTATTTTATCAATATTACTTTCAGTATCTGAATAACAAACAATATCAGCTGATTGATATTCATCTTCAGATAACCAATGATCAAAATAAGAAACATTTGCAGACAAATATTCATTCTGTAACTGAATATAATCTGAGCTAAAATCTGTCTCTAAAAATTTATCAAAAACTGCATTCATTGCTCAAATAACATTCCTGACATGTGACTTTTTATATCCTTGGTGCAGTTTGCAAATGCAACGTTAATGGAATTCCCAAACGATAACTAATTAATCGCACTACATCATATTCAGATGGTGTAATTTCTTGATCCAGTTTCACAAAGAAAATCAGTGCATCAATCACCTTTTCTTTCTCTTTTAAAGACACCCATTGAAAATCATCCAATATATTCGTAAATGTTTGTTGCCAATTGGTATCTAAAATCAATGCGCGTCGCCTTGTTTTAGAATAAATTTTTCTCATAGCTATAATTAAATGGATATCTTGTTCATCCTTATCATCATAACAACTCATTTTTTGTGCAATGATACTTAATAGTCCATGTGTTAATTCATATAACTGAGGTTTTGTAATATTTTTGCGCATAGCAGGTTTACCTGCATTCATATCATTCAATGCATGATTCAACATATAAGCGATACAAAACTGACGAACAGATAATTTATCTTGCCTTGGTAACATGCGATTAAAATTTGTCAAAATGCTCGTTCTTTTCGAGTTTTCCAATGAACGCAATAAAGGGAAAATAATCTCAAAAATGATATAAATATAAATTTTGTCGCTGTTATTGATTAATGCTTCATATAACTTACAAATCTTTTGAGCATCTTCTGGCATAAAATAGGCAAGCTGAGATTGTCGCGCATTAATATCTTCTTCTAAAATCAATGCATACAATAAGAACTCTACTTCATTCAACTGATACATAACTGATTTAATTTCATCAGGAATTAACATAAAAATTGTACTCACATCCATTTCCATCAATCGAGATGAAAAATCATTCGGAATAAAATTTTCGAGCCTTTCATCAAAAGTTAATTTTCTGGATGGTATTTGTGGCGGATCATATAATCCTGATTTTTCTAGCTCATAAAGCGTAGCGAAACCAATCACTTCACGCTTATGTATTGCTTGCTCTGGTCGATAAATTACTTTCTCTTTAATTAATCTCTGAAGTGAAGCGTCTGATTCTCGTACTTCTACACCCAATTGTTCTTTAATCGTGCTTTCTACTTTCCTCACATTTAAATAACGTGAGCCTGACATATTAATCGCTCGAATTCTTTTGGATACAGGCGGATGAGATGGAAAAAATAATCGATCTGCAGAAAAATAAAAATGTGAATACTCTTGATGAGGATTATATTGGTTGATATCTCTTGTATCAGTTCGAATTTTATTGAGTAACGAAATGATGCCTGTATGATTTCTTAATGCTCGCACTGATTCACTATCTGCCAAAAACTCACGTTTTTGTGCGATTTTAGATTGCAATAATTGGCCTGACCAACTGAATAAATTACCAAAGAGTACGATCACTTTACCTAAATAAAAGAAAGGATTGAGATAGTGCGCTGATGATTTTGGATTGCCTTCATTTGTGAAGTCTTTCACAAATAAAATTAGCTCTTCACCAACGATAGAAATTCCCATCATTGAGTAAACAATGGAGGATAAATGGGCATTAAATCGCGTATCATAATGAACAATATGGCTCATTTCATGGGCAATGAGCGCATGTAACTCCTCTTGATTTAATTTTTCTAGCGCGCCTTCAGTGACAACAATGATTGCATCTTCTGGAGAATTACCCGCAGCAAAAGCATTGATGGATATATCAAAAGGCAGAAAATAGATTCGTGGCGCAACAGCACCATAAGCAATCGCAGTTTCTGTCACTAATCGATTATAAATTCTATAATAAGGATTCGTTGTATTGCCTGTGACTTCAAGCGCCCCTTGATGCTTAGCAATTTTTTCACCCTTGCCAAATTCGGATAATTTACTCAAATACATCATGAAAAACATCAAGATCAAACTACATGAAATGGCTAAAGTTTCTTTCGAGAAATAAAGGATTTTACCATCATGAGAAAAAGCAGCGATTTTGGCAGCAATCAACTGGCTGACACAAAAAAACAAAATCAATAAAAGTACAAAAATAAAATATAAGAAATATGTATCTCTTTGTAGTTTATGGCGAATCTCAAATACTGACATTGATATCCTTTTATTATGATCAGGCTAATTATAAATATATTTAGCGCCTAATATATCAACGGAGATGCTGTTTGACTAATATTTTCTCATTCATATTTTCAAAAACATTCTAGATTTTTCATAGAATTGATCTTCTAAAACAATGCCTAATCCCAAGCTTCCTATTTTAGGTATCTTTACTTTATCACCTTTCTTATCATCCATACTAATCTTCTTAACTTATTATTATGCTTTTTCGATTAAATTACCTAGATATAAATGGTTTGTTAAGCTATTGAGCTAGTGAATTCCAAGTTAATGAAATTCACTTTCTATTCCTACAAACAAGCCCAATCAAGATCTGTGAGATATTATGTGATTAAAAACTCACTAATACCAAAAGCTAAAATAGTTTAGCCAACTATTCTAAGAGTTATTCTTAGATAACCAGAATGTTAAAATCATTCCCAATAGGGTACTGGCAAAAGTTAATATCTGTGTAAAATATTCACTCCTGATAGTTATTGCAATAAAAATCAAAGAAAATAATAAGGTGGGTAAAATCAATGCAATGATTACAGGAGTACGTTTATGCATTAGCTCCGTGGAAGGTTCTGCTATACCTAAACCTCTACAGACAGAACATGGTAATCCTTCTAATTCTTGCTTAACTTTAAAATCTGATCTTTTAACACATAAAGCACAAGAATGCCCATCTATACCATTAGTACACGTTCCGGTTTCTTTACAATGTGCACAGGGGTATAAGTTTGATTTTAAATCTTTCATTGCTAAGTATCCAAATAAATATTAAAAAATTCACGTTTTAATCTAACGAGAAATGAACAGTGGCACAGGCACTTCATTAAAGAAAAGCTCTTTTGTCACACCGCCCAAAAACATTTCAGTAAAGCGTGAACGGCTATAAGCGCCCATAATCACCAAGCTTGCATCTAAATCTTCTGCGTGTTCAATAATCATTTCAGCGATAGAAAGATCATGAGATTCAACATACTGAATATCTGCTTTGATACCTTTATCGTTGATATAATTGATAATATCCTTACCTGATTTAGCATCCAAGTCAGGATTATCAATCACTAAAAATCTAACAGCATCTGCAGTCATAATAATAGGCAAAGCATCCACAATCGCTTTACGCACAACATGGCTCGCATTCCAAGCGATCACAATATTTTTCTCACCTGATTTAGCATGCCATTTTGCAGGGACGATCACGGTTGGAATGCCAATTTTTAATAAAATCTGTTCTGCCGTTAATCCTTCTGGCAGAATTCTTGTTTCTGGCGAACCTAAAATCACCAAATCACAATAGAATGATTCTGATTCAATTTCATCAATGGAGAAATATTTACCAATTCTGCGATATTTAGCTTCAATTTTATATTCCCCAACAATCTCATGAAATAGTTTTTCTGTATCATCCATTTCTGATTGTTGCTCTGTTCTGTATTTCTCTAAAATTTCTTGCCTTGCCGCTGCACCAATAACATAAGCATTATAAGGACGACGATCGCCTGAGCGATCAATACAAATTGCCGTCAATTTTGCATTAAACTTCTCAGCTGCTTCTGCAGCAAATGATAATAACAATCGCCCTTCTTCACTGTTATTGAAAAAAACTGCGATATTTTCCCATTCATGCAACATAATATTACCTCTTTATATTTATAATATTAACTATTCTTGCACATAATATATCGCAAAGTTTTTAACAATGCCGAGTTCTTATAATGATTTTTAGCCTTGAAGCAGTTGATCACGGACTTCCATTAAGGCAAAACCCAATAAATTTAAGCCATTCCATTGGCGAGGATTCCCAATATTCGGGTCATTCTCTGCCATGCCAATGCCCCAAATTTTATCAACTGGACTTGCTTCCACTAAAACACGATCATTCGTACCAATCAAAAATGCTTTGAGTTCAGGATTTTGGGAGAATTTATGGTAATTGCCTTCTACCACGATTTTGAATGCATTTCCTTCCCAAATGGTTTGATCAAAACGAGCAACTTTTCGCCCTAATTGTTTTGCTTCAGCGGGTGATTTAGCCAATAAAATTTGCGCAAAAATATCCTGATCATTAAACAATAATGCCTTTTGTGCCATCATCCAATGTTCCGCCGTTGGGAAACGATTACCATCCACCACAAATGGGCTTGTCCACCACTGGCTAAAGCATGATTTACTCACAGAACCATCTGCTGATGGACGATGCCCCCAAAAGTACAGATACTTCACGCGTTGTTTTTTATTTAAGGATTGAATTAAGTTCTCTAAACTATAATTTTCCGTTTGAAATGCCATAAAACCTCTTTATTTTCTCTCTATTACTGAATGGCCCCAATAAACCATTGTCTTAGCTCATTCAATGAATCCTTCGCATCAGGATATTCTTTCAGAATATTTTCAAAAACATGAACAATATCAGCTTCTTTATAACGAACACCAATGAGCGATTTTTCTAAAGCTTCCAGCGAATCTAAATACAAACTATCACTATAAATTTTCGATTCAATGATTGCGCCATCTTTCACAACTAACTGAACCTCAACACCGCCCCAAGTGAAGCGCTCATCAAAATGATGACTGAATTCTAATGCTTTACCGAAATTCCAATCCCAACTGGATTGCTCTGCGAATCTTTCCGCAAAGCCTTCAATATTGGGCGGGTTGATTTCGGAAATAAACTCAGGCTCCACCATTTCACCATAATATTCAAAGAATGCTTCTGTAACTGCACCACAAATTTCAGCATGCGTAACTGTTGGCAGTAGCTCCGTTAAGTTAGCTACTCGAGAACGCACAGATGTAATGCCTTTAGCCTGTAATTTTTTAGGATCAGGATTCAGATAATTAGCTAAACGCGTAAAGTCTACATTGATTAATAAAGTGCCATGATGAAAGCCTCGATCTGCCTTTTCGCGATAAGCAGAGCCTGAAATCTTACGAATATCATTGTCACGATGAATCACCAAATCATTGCGACCAGAAGCTTTCACATTTAAATCCAAAGCTTTCAAAGCATTGATGATGATTTGTGTTGAAGTATCTTTATTGTAATCAGGTTTACCCGCCATAAAGGTAAAGTTTGTATTGCCTAAATCATGAAACACAGCGCCACCGCCACTATGACGACGCGCCAACTTTACATGATCATCATCCATTTTGCGCGTATTACACTCTTTCCAAGGGTTTTGCGCACGGCCAATCACAACTGTACTGTCATTTCTCCATAAAAATAGAACCTTCTGATTTGGGTTCATTGAGCCAAAAATTGTCTCTTCAACCGCTAAGTTAAACCATGGATCTACACTTTCAGAAATCAGTAATCTCAGTTGTGTCATTTTCTTGCCTTTAAATTATTCAAATGTGTTCTAAAATCTAATGATAGTTTGTTTTTCTCTGTTAATATACTAATTCTGAAAGTTACACGAAGGAATCATTATGAAAGTTGAAGTTTGGTCAGATTTTTCTTGCCCGTTTTGTTATATCGGTGTTCACAATTTTTATCTTGCAATGGATACATTCAATGATGAATTAAAACGTTCAGAGCAACTGATTTTTAAATCGTATGAATTAACGCCAGATGCGCCTTTCAGCAATGATCGTTCATATTATGAAGTCTTAGCTGATAAATACGATGTACCATTAGATCGCGCAAAAGCGATGACAGAAAATGCTAAAAAAATTGCAACAGAAGCAGGTTTAACTCTGAATTTTGATAAAGCAATTGCTGTGAGCACATCCATTGCTCATCGTGTCATTACTTGGGTACAGAAGAATTATCCTGAAAAAACTCGCCCTTTAGCTATGCGTATTTTTAAAGCGTATTTTGAAGATGGCTTGAATATTGCAGATGATCAAGTATTATCTGATTTTATGTCAGAATTAAATATTAATGATATAACATTACCAGAAATATTAACTGATATGAAAATCAGCCAATCTATGACAGTGGATAAAGTAGAAGCTCAAGCTTTTGAAATCAGAAGCGTACCTTTCTTTGTCATTAACCGTGCTGATGCTGTTGCTGGTGCACAAACACCTATGAAGTTTTATGAATTAATGATACAAATTGATCGTGGTATTACTGAATAAAAAACAAATATACACAATATTAATTAATAGTAATAAATAACCAAGGAGTGCAATATGAAAATCGGTGTCATCATTACAACCAATGAAGTAGAAAAAGCATGGAATGCCTTTCGTTATATGAATACAGCGCTTGAAATGGATCATGAAGTGACTGCGTTTTTAATGAGTTCAGGCGTTGAATGCGAATTCATGGATCATGAATTCTTCAATGTGTCTGATCAAATTGATCGCTTCATTGAAAACCGCGGCAAAATATTTTCATGCAGCACTTGCCTTCAGTTCAGAAAGCTCCATGATAGAGCTCAACGCACAGAAATCACAACTATGTTAAAAGCTGTTAAAATGACGGAAGAAAACGACCAAGTTTTAACCTTTTAATTTATACATTTTATTTTTAGGATAACCATTTAAGTATGCTGAAAAGAACACGTTCCATTAATAAATTTACCTTTCGCAAAAACTTTAAGCTCAAGCCAATTGCACTCTCTTTGTTTGTTGCATTCGGCGTTGTAGCTTGTGGTGGTAGCGATGATACTGAACAATTGACGATCTATGCAGATGCACAAGATTGTATCAGTAACAATCCAAACATGGTTTCAGAATGTAATGCCGTTTATGAAAGTGCAATCAAAGAAGCAATTGAAACTGCACCTAAATACGCAACAATCGAAGAATGTACGGCTGACTTTGGTGCTGAAAACTGCCAATCAGTTCAACAAGCTGCAACAGGTAATGCTGTAGCCAATGCTGAACAAGCAGTACAACAGCAATCTTCAGGTGGTGGATTCTTCATGCCATTACTTGCAGGTTTCATGATGGGTAAATTGATGAGTGGAATGACTGGCGGCAATAATATGGCGCATAAACCAGTTTATTCGCCAAAAGATGCAACAGGTCGCCCAACAAACTTCTATGATAGTTCTGGTAAAAGCTATGGTGCAGCACAAGCTGGTGGCCGCACAGTTTCTGTTCCAAAAAGTGACATTAAATCCAAACCTGCTGGCACAATGCAACGTGGTGGATTTGGTAAAATGGCTGCACAACAGCGCATTACAGCTTCACAAAAACAAAATACTCAGCGTTCAGCAACATCGAATTCATCTAGCCGTTCAACATCTTATGGTGGTTAATTTTTAGATGAAAAGAGTTGCAATAACGCCAAGAGCAGATTGGCAAGAGAAAGCCGTGGAATACGGCTTCTATTTTCACACAATGTATGATGAACCTTATTGGAGTGAAGATTATTATTACGAGTTCACAGAGCGCGAAATTGATGAATTAGAATCAGCAACGAATGAATTGCATCAAATGTCATTAGAAGCTGTTGATTTAGTTGTCAATAACGAAGCTTTGTTACAAAAGTTCCGCATTCCTGAGAATGTTTGGGGCTTTGTTGCTGATTCATGGCATAAAAAAGAGCCTTCTTTATATGGTCGCTTTGACTTTGCTTATGATGGTAAAGCACCACCAAAAATATTGGAATACAATGCAGATACACCAACTTCATTGTATGAAAGCGCATTTTTCCAATGGATTTGGTTAGAAGATCAAATTGAAAATGGTCAATTGCCAGAAGGTGCTGATCAATTCAATAGCATTCAAGAAAAATTGATTGAACGCTTTGTTCATTTTAAACAATGGCATGGCATTTCTAAATTACATTTTACATGTTGCTCAGATACAGAAGAAGATCGCGGTACAATTCAATATCTACAAGATTGTGCGTTAGATGCTGATTTAGCCAATGATTTCTTATTCGTGGAAGATATTGGCATCACAGAAAATGGTCAATTCACGGATGTGAATGATGAACTCATTCGCACAATCTTTAAATTATACCCTTGGGAATTCATGTTCCGTGAGGAATTTGCGAACTATTTAGATAGCCGTAAAACTTTATGGGTTGAACCAGGTTGGAAGAGCATTTTATCCAACAAAGCTATTTTACCTTTATTGTGGTCAATGTTCCCCAATCATCCAAACTTATTGGAAAGCTATTTTGCAGAAGATAGCAAAGCCAATAACCTATCCACTTATGTAAAAAAACCGCTCTTCTCTCGCGAGGGCGCGAATATTTCTATTGTGGATCGTGGCTCTGTGATTTCTGAAATTGATGGTCCTTATGGTGAAGAAGGCTACATTGTTCAAGCTTATTATCCATTGCCAAAATTTGAAGATAATACAACTTTGGTTGGAAGTTGGGTTGTGGGTGATCAATCTGCGGGTATTTGTATTCGTGAAGATAAAGAGATCATCACACAAGATTTATCTCGCTTCTATCCTCATGCAATTATTGGTTAATCATTCAAGCATTTTTAAAGCGACTTTCGGGTCGCTTTTTTATTGTTGCAAATATAGAATTGACCATCCGTCAATATCCACTGATTTTTAATTGAATGGCATCATAAAGCTCGTTATCCTATTGATATATATTTATTAGGAGAATGATTATGAGCATTGAATTATTTGCATTACGCACTGCCATTATTGGTGAAAACTTCCCCATTAAACGCGCAATTCCACAACGTGAACTTCGCAATATTGGTCATTGGGTTTTCTTGGATCATGCTGGTCCAACAATTTTTAAATCTGGCGAAGATGTTGATGTTGGGGCACATCCTCACATTGGTTTGCAAACGTTCACTTGGATGTTGCAAGGTGAGATCATTCATAATGATAGTTTAGGCAGTGATCAAATCATTCGCCCTTATCAAATCAACTTAATGACAGGTGGCAAAGGTATTGTTCATACTGAATTGAGCCATCCTTATAGTAAAGAGCTACATTTAGCACAACTTTGGATTGCATTACCGAAAGATAAAGAAACAATTGAACCTGATTTTAAACATTATCCTGAATTACCACACATCAATAATGATGATTATGAAGCTTATGTTTTAGTCGGTGAATGCGATGGTCATCTTTCTCCTGTAGAAATGCACAGTCCATTGAGTGCGCTAGACATTAAAGGTAAAAAAGATGTCAGCATTACCTTGCCATTGAATCCTAATTTTGAATATGGATTGTTGCCGTTAGAAGGTGAAATGATAGCCGAAGAAGCACAGATGAATGACAATACTTTGGCTTATATTCCAGCAGGTACAACATCGATTACTTTAAAATTGCAGGCAGGTAGCCGAGCTTTATTGATTGGTGGCGAACCTATTGAACATCCGCCATTAATGTGGTGGAATTTCGTGGCTTGGGAACAAGAAACCATCGAAGAAGCCTTGAAGGATTGGGAAAATCATTCAGAACGTTTTCCTGAAGTGCCTTATCCTGGTAAAAGTGCTCGCTTAATCGCCCCACCATTAACGGGTAAATTAAAGTCACATAGGTAATATTTGAAATTACACCATGCATGCAACCCACTTTACATGTAAATACAGTGAGTTTCTGTGACAATGATTATTTCCATAAAAAATCCCATTTACATGGGATTTTTTAAGAGTTTATGCAACTTTTACTTTGTTAGCTAAGCTCACAACCAACTTTCGACCATCAGCAATCAATGTAGATGTCTCTCTTATTTTATCATCCAAACTATTAATAGTTTTACAATCAACTATATCCAAAATTGAATTAGCAATTTTATCCTGAGCTTTGACTATAGTGCTTACCTCAATTTTATATCCTATGTATTCAGAATAAATACCTTGATACATACTCAACTGACTTCTAGAAACATAAACTTTCATGCTTTGATTACTCAACTCATCAAAAAGAGAATCAATATAAGATGCATCTTGAGTAGCCTTTATTTTTTCATACTGAGCTCTATATGACAGTTTGCTCTCAGATGCAAGATCGTCCATAGACTCTATGAGTTTCAAAAAAAATGATTCAACTTTATCCATTTTCCTCTCTACTTCTGCTTCAGTTTTTTCTTTATTCTTACTATATGCAACCCCCACAAAAGCAAATATTGCAGCGATCAAACCTATCAAAATAGTCATATATTTAGCATCATCAGGAGTAGATGCAAATATACCTATACAGAATGATAGACCTGAAATAACAAATAACATTGGAAATGAAATAAACAAAACTTCAAAGACTTTCTTAAAATTAATCTTCATTATCAACTCTTAATCAAATAAATCTGATTATAACCTATGAAGATTTCATGCACAGTACAAGATCTCAACCATATAAAATTCTCAATGAAGGCGATTCTGAAATATTTATTTGGATCTAAATAAGAAATCAAACGACTTTATCATTTTGCATGTGGTTGGGTATCGTTCATTATCATTTCTAATATTAGTAACACACAACCAATGCGTCCTATACAAACCTGATATAAGTACAATGATGATACCAATCACTAAAAATATAATTTTTAATTTATTCATTCGGTAATTATATATCTAATAAACATAATCATCTATATCAACAAAGCTTCTATAAAGCACCAGCACTTTCTATATAGCTGTATCTTCTATTAGTGCTTTATTCCTATTTTTTGAGATTAAACACAAAAAACCCCAATTAAGGGGAATGTCCTACTAAGGACCAAGGATTGTGTGTGTTGCAAGAAGGCTGTACCCACTTTCAGGGGAGGGAGGGATGAGTACAACCTAACTTCTGAAATAAAATATATCACTCTTGCCCTTTATGTAATATTCAATTTTCTAAGTTTTACATCAGATATACAAATATTTACATGTCAAAAATACGTTTTAACGCTATCTATTCCATTGATTAATATTGATCCTTTATTTTTACCTATCGTTATATTTGACAATATATAACGCTTATCTTAATCTGTTGTTTCCCTTAAATCACTAATTAATTAACTAGTCACTTTGTATGTATATGGAAAATCGCCGTAGCTTTTTAAAGAAAATGTTAGTGACCTCCCTAGTCGCGCATTGCCCTGCCATTTTGATGGCAGAGACAAATCAATCATTTTTAATCAAAAGCTTCGGCGAGATTCCTTCACCACAAAATATCCATAGAGTATTGAGCGCTGGCCCAGTTTCTGATGTACTTTTATTATCATTAGTGCCAGAAAAGCTTTTAGGATTATCAACGCATCCTTTATCAGATGTTCAAAAACCATTCTTTAACAAACATTTGCAGCAATTACCGCAAACAGGTCGATTCGCAGGGCGTGGCACAACAGCTTCGTTAGAAAAAGTCATGCAAATGCAACCTGATGTGATTATTGATATTGGCAATATCACGCCAACTTACGTGAGTACTGCTGAACGTGTTCAGTCACAAACGAATATTCCCTACGTTTTAATGAATGGCTCTTTAGCTGAAACACCACAACAATTATCCCATTTAGGTGAATTGCTTGGCGTAAAAGAACGTGGTCAATCATTAGCAAATTATGCACAAAAAGTATTATCACAAACCCATAATATTGCTCAAAAATTTACAGGATCTCCATTAAAGATCTATTCTGCACGCGGTGTAGATGGATTAGAAACAGGTTTAGCAGGATCCATTCATACAGAAGTACTGGATTGGCTTGGTGCAAAGAATGTCGCAGCTGGCGCAGGTGAGAAAATTATTTCTCGCGTTTCTATGGAGCAATTAATGCTCTGGCAACCTGATGTGATCATAGCCATGGATCCGAATTTCTTCCAAAAAGTACAAACTGATCCACTATGGCAACGCATCACAGCTATTAAAAACAAACATGTTTACCGTGTGCCCAAATTACCTTTTGGTTGGCTAGATCAACCGCCAAGCATTAATCGCTTGTTAGGTGTTTCTTGGCTCGCTCACGTTTTATATCCAGAACTATTTTCATACAATGAATATACCCAAAATATTATTGAATATTATCAATTATTTTATGGCTATTCATTATCACTCGAAACACTCGCTCAGCTTACTGGAACAATTTAATGATTAGGCTGTTCATCCCGCCCATCGTACTATTGGTGATGGTGCTAGTTGCATTTTGTGTTGGGCAAATCAACATCTCCTTGAGCGATTTAATGAATGCAGTTAAAGAATTATTCAATGGCGAAATATTGAGTGATCAAAGCTTTGTGCTATGGAATATTCGCTTACCGAGAATTCTCACTGCTATTTTAGCAGGTGCAGCTTTAGCCATTGCAGGTAGTACTTATCAAGGCATGTTCAGAAATCCATTAGTTTCACCAGATATTTTAGGTGTTTCTGCGGGCGCGGGATTAGGTGCAGTTCTTGCCATTTATCTCAATTATTCTGTAATTGGTGTACAAGTTTTATCCTTCATCTTTGGTTTAGGTACTGTATTTTTAGTTTACTTAATCTCACAATGTGTTCGTCGATTAGACCCAATCTTAGCGCTTGTTTTATCAGGGATAGCGATCGCAGCTTTGCTTGGTGCAAGCATTTCTATGATCAAGCTACTATCTGATCCTTATAGCCAACTCACCGTCATCACATTTTGGATGATGGGCTCTTTAACTATGGCAACCATGAGCGATTTAGCCATTGTTGCCCCATTATTATTTGTGAGCATTATTCCGCTCATTTTGCTTCGCTGGCGTATGAATTTATTGAGTCTCAATGATGAAGAAGCCTTAGCGCTTGGTGTGAATATTAAACATTTACGCATCATTTTTATTCTATCTGCCACATTGATGACATCTGCAACTGTTTCCATCACTGGGATCATTGGTTGGATTGGTCTAGTCATTCCACATATAGCACGCTTATGGGTTGGCCCTGATTTTAGGAAAATGTTGCCAACTGCCCTATTTTTAGGTGCAACTTTCTTATTATTAACGGATACAATCGCCCGCACAGCATTCCCTATTGAAATTCCACTCGGTGTATTAACTGCATTCATTGGCGCACCATTTTTCATTGGTTTATTAATCAACGGTGGAGCTAAATCATGAGTTTAATTCAATTACATGATTTAACGATTGGTTATCGTGGGCAAACGATTGCGGAGCAACTGAATCTATCGTTTAAAGCTCAAGAAGTGACATGTTTATTGGGTGCAAACGGATGTGGTAAAACCACGTTGTTGAAAACTATTTTGGGCGTATTACCCAAAATTTCAGGTGAAATATCCATCAATCGAAAGCTCCAAAATCGATGGCAACGTAATGAATTATCAAAATTTTTAGGCTATGTACCACAAGCTCACAATCATGTGTTTCCATTTACAGTAGAAGCGGTCGTATTAATGGGGAGAACAGCTCATTTAGATTGGTATTCCTCCCCAAAAGCGCAAGATAAAGCCATTGCACATGAATGTATTCAACAATTGGGCATTAAGCATTTAACTCACAAAGCATATACGCAATTAAGTGGTGGACAGCAGCAGTTAGTATTGATTGCACGTGCCTTAGCACAGAATCCATCATTTCTAATCATGGATGAACCCACAGCAAGCTTAGACTTTGGTAACCAAATGCGAGTGCTTGAGCAAATAGACAAACTCAAAACACGAGGTTTATCCATATTGATGACCACGCATCAACCTGAACATGCGATGCAAATTGCTGATCGAACCATTTTACTGGATCACGGAAGCATCATTGCAGATGGCAAGCCTAAAGAGTGCTTAACCTTAAAAAACTTAGCACAAATCTATGCTTTGGATGAATCCATCATCGCCAAAAATTTACCCTTTATACATTAATCTTAGAGGAATGACATGATGTCTAATTCTAAAACCATTTTTGATATTGATTTTGCAGAACTCTATCGAAACCACGTTGCACAAGCGATTCGTCAGCCTAAAACATCTGATGATTGGGATAAAAAAGCCCACAATATGAAATCTGGTGGCGGTTGTGCAGGTGCATCTTACATTCAAGATTTCACATCTCGCATGGATTTAACGGATGCCAGCACGTTACTAGATGTTGGCTGTGGCGGTGGCACCATTGGTTTAGCTTTAGCATCAGGCTTAGAAAAGGTTTATGAATTAGATTACAGCCCAAAAATGCTAGAAGTTGTGAAAGAACGTGCCGCTGAAAAGAACATTGATAACTATGAATGCATTTTAAAATCATGGGATGACAATTGGGACGATGTGCCTGAATGTGATATTTGCGTATCTTCTCGTTCTTCCATGGTGAATGACATTGAATCGGCTTTAGCCAAACTCAATAGCAAAGCCAAAAAAGCTGTCTATATGACAATGACAGTGGATAAAGATTTTATTAGCCGAGATATTTTGCGTGCCATTGGTCGTGATGATATTGGCTTTCCAACTTATATTTACGCCATGAATTTGCTTTATCAGCAAGGTTATCGTGTGTCTGTGGATTTTTTAGAAACACAAAACTGCTCTAGCAAAATGCTCACATTGGATGAACCAAGTTTTATTGAAGCTGTTCAATGGTCGATCGGTACATTGAATGAAGAAGAGATTGATCGTTTAGTTCACTACTACCAGAAAAACCAATCCAAACTTTATTCAGCACAACCTATGCAACGCGCATGGGCCTTTATTCACTGGAAAACTCATTAATTTGGGAATGTCTAATCATGATTCAAACATCATCTTTATTTCAAATGAGTAAAATTGCCACAGCATTATTACTCTGCTCTTCTCTTGCTTATGCTGATCAATCAGTAGAACAAACTGAAGAAACAACTGCAAAAACAACCAAAAATAGTAACGTATTTACATTGGGCACGGTTGTGGTTTCAGCATCCATGCCACAAACATCAGAGCTATTTGAATCCTACATCAGCAAAGAAACCATAGATTTATTAGAAGCCAAAGATGTGGGTGAAGCACTACAATATACACCTGGTGTATTTTATGATTCCCCCATTGCTTCAGGTAACTCTGGGCGATTTGAATCTGGCGTAACAGTTCGTGGTTATGGCTTACGCTATGTACCTATTTATGTGGATGGTATTCCTGTTTATATTCCATACGATGGTTATTCAGATATGGGACGATTCTCCACAGCAGATATTTCATCCATTCAAGTGGCTAAAGGTTACAGTTCAGTCATGTATGGTCATAATACAATGGGTGGCGCTGTGAATATTGTGACAATGAAACCTCGTTCTAAATTCGATTTTTCTGGCGTGATTGGCGGTGGCTCTGGCAACACACAAGAAACGAGCGTGAACGTTGGTACATTACAGGAAAACTGGTATTTACAAGCAGGCTTTTCTGATCGTACACGCAAATACACGCGTTTAGCAGAAAAATATGAAGGCATTGATGCTGAAGGTCAAACTGTTAATTCAGATAAATATCTTTATAACGTCAAAGATCGCCGTGCTAACGTAAAACTAGGTTGGACACCCAATGCAACAGATGAATATGTACTAAGCTATTCTAAACAAGAAGCTAAAAAATATCCTGGTCATAAGGGACAAAAAGGCTTCATTCCTACCACTTGGAAATGGCCAAAATGGGATCGTGAAACGATTTCATTCGTATCAACAACATGGTTAATGGATGACAAAGTTTATATCAAACCTCGTATTTATTATGATACTTATAAAAATACATTAACAGGTTGGCGTGGTGATCCTAAAGGCAGCCATTATGATGATAAAGCATTTGGTGCATCTGTAGAAGTTGGCACAACAGTGATTAACAATCATTTAGTTAAAATGATGTTGAGCTATAAAGATGAAACACATAAATCATTTGATACATTCCCAAATTCATCATTGCACATGCCTGATTCTGATTCTAAAGCAACACAGAAGTTCTATTCTATTGCTTTAGAAGATACCATCACATTCAATAAACAATGGGAAGCACAGTTAGGTATTGTTTATACAAAACGTACAGCATCCGCAAGTGACATTGGCATTAATACGCAACATTTATTAGATGCATATCCTGCTGCTAATTCTATGCTAGCACCTTCTTATAACTCTACAGATTTCCAAGCGGCATTATTCTATAAACCAACAGATTTGGATACATTCCGTTTTACCATTGGTAAAAAAACTCGTTTCCCAAGCTTTAAAGAGTCGTATTCTAACTATGCGAGTGGTTCTGATAAATGCCCTAATGGAATGAAAAAATGTAAACCTGATGAAAGATTACCGTACATTACATTGCAAAATCCTGGCTTAAAACCTGAAAGCGCATTGAACATTGAATTAGGTTATAACGGCACGCCCATTGACGGTTTAACAATGGATGCAGCATTGTTCTATAGCCAATCTAAAGATGTAATTGCAAGATCGGATGATGATGACGAAACTTTCCCTGGCTATATTGTTCGTCAATCTATTAATTTACCTGGCAAAGTTGAACGCAAAGGCATTGAATTAGGTTTAGATTATGAGTTAAGCCCATATCTACAATTAGGTGCAGGTTATACTTATTTAGATATAAAAAATAAAGATCATAAAGAAATTAAGATCAAAGATATGCCAAAACACTTTGGTTATCTCTATGCATCCATCAAACCTGTGGATTGGATTGCAATCACACCATCAATGACTGGCAGAAGCAGCAGCTATGCCAATATGGAAGGCACAGAGAAAAACAGAACTTATCAAATTTATGATTTGAAAGTGAGTGTGATGCCACCACAATGGAAAGACGTCACATTCAATGCTGGCGTTGATAATATCTTCAATAAAAACTATGCATCTTATAACAATGACTATTCATCACCAGGTCGTTCATTCTATGCAAATATGCGCATTGATTTTTATTAATTGAATAAAAATTTAAGAAACAAAAAAGCCAGCAATGCTGGCTTTATTTTTGATTGATCCCTTCTGAAGGAAGGGATCATTTTATTAAGCAAACTCTTCAATTTATAAAGGTGCAGTTGGTACTAAAAACTCTGTTGCGATAATCACAACGATCATACCCACAATCATTGGTACAGCAGTTCTTTTCACTACTTCAAAAGGTGAGATATTTGCCATCCCTGATGTTGCAACCACTACACCAGAAACGGGTGACATTGTTCGCCCAATATTAGATGCTTGAAGCATTGGAATGACTAAATATGCTGGATTAATACCCATTTCTGATGCAACTTTTGGAATAAACTCCACAAATGCATAAAATGGTGCGTTGCCTGAACCTGTCGCAATCGCTGCCAACATTGTGACTAACACTAATACTATCATCATGATCAAAGCACCACCACCTGCAGATTCTGCTAATTCAATCAAACCTGATGTGAAGCCAACTACTTTTAAACCTTCTGCGAACACACCTGCAGCGACTAATAACATGACAACTGTAACAAAGGCATCGCCCATACTTTTATAGGCACAATTTAACCCTTCAAATACTTTTTGTGCATCGAATAAACGGAGAAACTCAATTGTTGCAGTCACGAATAAACAGATGATCAATACTGTAATAATATTTAAATTCGGAATCAGTGTATCGCTGAATGGCAATGTCCATTTGCCAGAGAAAACCAATACGCCAATGATTGGCAAGAATGGCAAAATAGCATATGCAGATGGTGCATTTGTTTTAATCTCATTTACATCCAAGCGCTCACAAACACTGTTCTCTTTACGATCCAAATAACGTTGCCAAAAGAAATGCGTAATGGCAATTGCAATGATTGCAATGATCGAAACAGGCAAGGTTTTATAAAACGCGAAGTTAATGAGTAAATCACCGCCCATGCCTGATTTTTCAGCTGCTAAAATGACATCCCCTGATGTTGGTGACAAAATTAATGCTGCAGGAGAAGCACAGATTGCTGTTGCAGCACCTCGACTAATCCCAACATTGACCATCAATGGAAATAATGTTCCCATCAATAACACGCCCAACCCTGTTGCGGAAGATACCGCAAATGACATTAAACATGCAATGAAATAACCTGCAATCATCAAGACATACGGAGATTTAATGTGTGCCAAAGGCTTGGATACTATTTTGACCACAACATCGTTCGCACCAATATGATTCATGTAAGATGCAAACCCGCATAAGATCATAATCATCATGCCTAAATCGGCAGCGCGACTAGATAATAAGCTTTTTGTGAATTCAAAAATATCCAGTACTTCAATGCCTGTCGATTGATCGGGCACGATATCTCTACCTAAGAATAGGCTAATAATCAACAGTACAAAGCCGCCAAGCATCAATACGCCTGTGGCAGAGTAACCTTTAATGATATATCGCCCCACCATCACCGCGACTATTGTGCCTATCAATAGATCAATTATATACATTGGGATGCCTAACATTTTTTATCTCCGTCGATTTTAAAACTTCATGAGCAAATTTTTATCCTACATAGCAGTAGGATAATGACTTTATGAGTTTTCTCTAAGCACTAAAATTACATTTCTTAACGCGCATCAACTAATTGTTCATTTATTCTTGGTTAGCTCTAAAATATTATTAAATTTATTATGCTCATATTATATATTAAAACCAATAAAAAACGCCCCGGAAGGCGTTTAAATGTATAATTTTTTATTCCCAGCCTGCTTTATTTTTCAATGCATATGGCAGCAATGATAATAATCCTAAAAATGCTAAAACTGCACCAATCCATATCGATGACAAATATCCAAATCCTGATGTAATTGCTAATCCACCTAAATATGAACCGCCACCTAAACCAATATTAATCACAGATGTATGAACTGCGTTCACCATTGGCCCTGGATGAGCAACGCTCACTATTCTTGCCATCATTGCAGGATTCATTGGCACACCTGATAATCCAACAAAAATGATGAATACAATCACTAACCATTGAGATTCTGCAAATATTGCCATACTGATTAATGAAACTGTTAATGTCGAAAGTCCAATGAGCATAACTTGTAAGCTATAGCGATACGCAAAACGTGCAGTCATAATATTGCCAATCACATTAGCAACACCATATAACATGAGAATAAATGGAATCACTTTAGGATCCATTTGTGTTACATACGTTAAAATCGGTACGAAATAGCTAAAAGCCGCAAAGCTTGCACCTAAAATTAAACAACTGGTTAAACAAGCTTTCCAATAGGCTGATTTCTTGAAAGCATCCATTTCATTGATAGAAGTATCCGCTTCTACATTTTTATGATTTTTTAAATCAGGTAGCATGAAAAATAATGCGATGCAACATAGAAATACCATAATAGCCACAATGCCAAAGCTTACTCTCCAACCAAAATATTCATTCACAATGGTGGCAAAAGGCACGCCAAATACATTGGAGATCATAAAGCCACCAATCACAACTGCCGCTGCACTAGGTATTTTTTCTCGTGTAACTATAGACATGCTAGTTGCCAATGAAAGGCTTAAACAACCTGCACATAAAATCCCAATGACAACTCTGATAACGATCAAAATTTCATGGCTATCGATCAATGCGCTGATTCCTTGAATCACTGCATAAAGTAATAATAATATTAATAATGTTGGGCGATAAGGCGCTTTAAACTTTAGAAAGAGATAAGTAAGCATTGGGCCACCCAACATGACACCAAAGGCAAAATACGAAATTAAATGGCCAACCTGACCGATTGATATGTTAAAGCTGTCAGATAAAGATGACATCATCCCTGCAATCATTAATTCTGATGTACCAATTGAAAAAATAGCAAGACCTAAAACATAAACTACTATTGGCATATTTGTTCCTTTATAGACAAATGTTAATACGAACCAAATGATCGTATTACCAATGCAATAGCTTTTTTATTATATAATCATGCAGGGCTAAACCTGCATATATGCTAGATTTTATTCGTTATTATGTGAACGATTAAGTAGTAATACGATATTTAGTGACAAACAGAAATACAATACAATTACTAGCTGCCAAGTTAGACCATCATAGAATATTTGTTTGTGAATTTTAGCCACTGAATGACGATGTATTTCAATGGCATTTCATACTCAATTGATCTTTAAAATCAATCTGTAAGAATGTGTTTACACTTGTGAAAGATATCACGATCGTGCAACACGGCAGATAATAGCTACTATTACCTTTAAGGTCAAACACTATTTAATTTTTAAGATTACCAATGATGATCACTGATAATTTTCTTTAAGCGCTTTAGGCATTCGCTATTTAAATCTCGTACATGACTAGGAATTAATTTAACCTCATCACGCAATGCTAATGCTCGCTCTTTAGCTTTGTCCAACTCATTTAATTGAATTAATGCTTCGACATAACTGACTTTTGCTTCATAACCACGATAATAAACTACTAGAGCATCAAACTCTTCAATCGCTCTTTGTGTATTACCCTGCGCTGCTAAGGATTTAGCATAAAAAAGATGCCCTTCGCTAGAATCATAGTCTGGATTTGTCGCACGTAATTCATCCAATGTTTGAATGGTTAATTGTGGCTGATTTAAGAAAAAATGGCATTTGGCAATTTGTAATAATAATTCAGGGTCATTGGCATACAAACCCACTTGAATCTTCTGATAAATTGTTAAAGCATCTTGATAACGATATGATGCAAAATAAGCATCTGCCAAATATTTTTGATTCATAAAAGTAGGAGCTGTTCTCACTTCATTTTCTGCCGATTTAATATCAGCATTAGGATTCACTAAGCCCTGAATATTTTTATTGATTTTATGCCCACGGCGAGAATCCATTAAGCTTGGCAAAATCACCACAACAAAATAGGCAATCGGCCCAAGCATTGGCGCAATGATCACAATCAAAACCCAATAGCGCTCTTGCCCTGTTTTCATAATGTGAATGATGCAGGCTAATGTAATCAAAATACTTAAAAAATATGGCATAAACTCAGCTCTCCATGATGATGGTATATCATAGCAAAAACATGCATATTTGTAATGCGTGCCTTATCTAGGGCTTTATCTTATAATCTCTGTTTATCATTTGAAAATATTCTCTACATGGACAAACCATTCAACACTATCAAAGAAGCCACCACTGAATTGGCTGCTGTGCTTATTGCAGTGACAGATTCTGAAGCCAAGGTTCTCACAGTTGAGCAAGGTATTTCTTTGCCGAATGGTCCATTAGATCCTATCCATCGATCACTACAAGCTGGCGTTCGTCAATGGGTTGAAACACAAACTCAACAATCATTGGGTTATGTTGAGCAATTGTATACATTAGTGGATACGAATCGTAAAACATCCTCTGGTCATTATCTTATTTACATCAGCTATTTAGGATTAGTACGAGAAGAAACCAACCATTTAGAATCCCAAGCAACATGGTTGAATTGGTATCAATATTTTCCATGGGAAGATCATCGCAATGGTCGCCCAAGCTTTATTGATACAGAGTTATTACCTATTTTTAAACATTGGATCAATGCTGGCAAAACAGTCGCTGAGCAGAAATCACGAGAACAAAGAGTGAATCTCTGTTGGGGATTAGCACCATTTTCTTGGAATGAAGAATATGTATTACAGCGCTATGAATTAATGTATGAAGTGGGAATTTTGCCAGAAAACATGTCACAAAATGTTATCTTGCCTAAAGAATATTGTGGGCAATCTATGGTGCATGACCATCGTAGAGTGCTCGCTTCTGCTATGGCAAGATTGCGTGCCAAAATCAAATATCGCCCTGTGATTTTTGAATTAATGGCACCAACGTTCACGCTGTTTCAGTTACAACAAAGTATTGAAGCATTGGGCGGGATTACCTTACATAAGCAAAACTTCCGCCGTTTCATCATTCAACAGGATTTGATCGAGGAAACAGGAGAAATGGATCCAACAGGTCCTGGTAGACCTGCGCGCTTATATCAATTCAGAGATGATGTTTTATTAGAGCGATCATTATCAGGCAGTAAATTACCCATTTCTCGCTCATTCAATTAAGCTGGGCCAATTTGCTTGAATAATGCCTGATCTTTGCTTAAATCTCCCGAAGCTTTAACATTGATTGAACGTGTTGTTGAGAAGTCCAACATTCTATTAATCCCAATTTCAGCTTGTGTACGAATCTCTTCAGGCACAGTGATTTCATTGCTATGATTTTCTAAAATATTCTGAATTTTATCCAAAGTATTCATTGCCATCCACGGGCACATTGCACAACTTTTACAAGTAGCACTTTCGCCTGCTGTGGGTGCGATGATGAAAGTTTTATCAGGCATCAATTGTTGCATTTTATAGAAAATACCACGATCCGTTGCCACAATGAACTCATCTGCTACTGAGCTTTGTGCAAACTTAATAATTTGTGATGTCGAACCCACAAAATCAGCTTGTGCCACAACTTGAGCTGGAGATTCTGGATGTACTAAAACCAAAGCATTGGGATGTTGCTCTCGGCATAATTTCAAACTATCTGCTTTAAATTCATCATGCACTATGCATTGGCCTTGCCACAAAATCATATCAGCGCCTGTTTGCTCAGCAATATAGTTGCCTAAATGTCGATCTGGCCCCCAGATAATTTTTTTACCTTCATCATGCAGTGCGCGCACAATATCCAGTGCAATTGCGGAAGTTACAACCCAATCAGCCCTTGCCTTCACTTCTGCACTTGTATTGGCATACACAACTACAATTCTGTCTGGATACTGATCACAAAATTTGGAGAATTCATCAGCTGGGCAACCAATATCCAATGAGCAAGTAGCTTCTAAATCTGCCACTAAGATTTTTTTATTAGGGCTTAAAATTTTGGCAGTTTCTCCCATGAATTTTACACCTGCAACAATCAATGTTTCAGCTGCTGAATCTCGCCCAAATCTAGCCATTTCTAATGAATCAGCAACACAACCACCTGTTGCTTCTGCCAGTGCTTGAATATCTGGATCCGTATAATAATGCGCAATTAATGTAGCATTATGTTGTTCCAGTAATTGTTTAATCTTCTCCTGTTGCTCCACTTCCTTTCTCCCTTTAGTCTTTTATTTTAACATATACTCATAATGAGCATATATAAATTTTAGAGAAAATCATAACAGCTTTTGAAAAGAAAAACCAACTGATAGCATTAAACATGTTTTGTTTAAAATAAAATACTATATAATATCAATCAGCTATATTAATGAATCAAAGGGAGAATAATATTTCAATCTCACTAATATTTGCAAAACATGAAGCAAATATATATGCTCATGTTGAGTATATTTAAATTCATTATCTTAATTTAGGAATAAAGTATGAGTGAAATAGCACCCTTACCTGATGTATTACTAAAGCCATTCGTTGAACAAGCATTGGCTGAAGATCTTGGCAGACGTGGCGATATTACAAGCCAAGCGATCATTCCTGCTGAAAAAATGGCAACTTTACGTATTGTTTCGAGGGAAAATGGCATCATTGCTGGCCTAGATTTAGCACGATTAGCATTTTCAGCAGTCGATGAACATATTGAATTTATTGCCCAAACCCAAGATGGTAATGTAATTGCACCCAATCAAATCTTAGCAACAGTCACAGGCAATGCTCGCGCTTTATTGACAGCAGAACGTACAGCACTCAATTTTATGACACATTTAAGTGGCATTGCGACAGAAGTAAATCGACTGAAATCGCTCATTGCCGAATACCCTGTTGAAATCACTTGTACCCGCAAAACCATTCCTAGTTTACGCATATTACAAAAATATGCTGTAAGAGTGGGCGGTGGGCGAAATCATCGCATGGGTTTGGATGATGCAATTCTCATCAAGGATAATCATATTGCGATTGCAGGTAGCATTACTCAAGCCATTCGTGATGCAAAAAAATTTGCAGGCCATTTAATTCCTATTGAAGTGGAAGTGGATACGATCGAACAACTTAAATTGGCATTATCTGAAGGCATTAACCTCGTCTTATTAGATAATATGCCACCTGAAACTTTAAAAGAAGCTGTGGAACTTTGCAAAAACCGATGCTTGACAGAAGCTTCTGGCGGAATTACGCCTGAAACTATTCAATCAGTCGCTGCAACTGGCGTCAATTTCATTGCGATGGGCTGGTTAACACACAGTGTTAAATCTTTAGATATTGGTTTTGATTTTATTTAACATTAGAAAAACGCCCTTTTGGGCGTTTCTTGCAACATATATTCATCTAGAAGCCTTTTCACCTGCGGTGAGAAGGCAAAATTTGATGCTATTTCAAATATAGATTGAATGATGTACGTTGATGATCATCTTCTGCCAATGTAAAATCCAATGACAACGTTGCCAAATCTTCCACATAAACATCCAACATAGGATTTTTAGTGCGATCAATGTGCTTAATGTAAGTTTTACATTCAGGGCAACTTTCTGCCTTCATTACAGACTCTTGGCCTTCCACTGATAACAATTCAATGCGACCAGTATTTGAACAGTTGTGGCAAGTTGAACGAACTTTATGCCATTTAGTTTCACATAAATTGCACAACAAATAACGTAAACCATTATCCATAGGATCAATCACGCTCGCAATCGGCGCATCACCACACATTGGGCAATGATGGAAACCTTGTTCCACTTCCAATTTAGGCAATTCTGCCAATGTTGCACTTTTCACATATACAACTTTCAATGCCATTGATAAGAATAATTGAAACTCTTTTTGAACTTCAATATCACTATAACCCAACAATGCACGACCATAATCAATGATTACATCATCAGATAATTGAGAAAGCGCTTGTGCCACTTTCTGAACTTCATCTGTTAATGGTTTCTTTTGCAACTCAACCAATACAGCTTTTAATGCGACTGGCAAATATTGCAACAAAGCATCATCATTCAAAAACGGATGTTCAGCATTCAATACAGGCTTTGCAATATTAGCTTCTTTAAAAACTAAACGCGCCGCTTCTGTCAATTGAATCCAAAAATCAATTGTAATGTGTAACTCTTCAGGTGCAGTGATTCGCATTTTTTCAAATTGCATCACGCGGCTTGTAAAAGGATTATCTGTTGGCAAAATAATTGGCTTAACATCAGGAATTGTTCCGACTAACACATTATTTTCAGGTGTAAATTGACTCATAAATTTTCCCCATAAAAAGAATAAGCGCAATTACTTGCGCCTATTTCTTAATGATCAGCTGAAAGATTAATCTTTTTTAGCTGACTCAACTTTTTCTTCATTCTTCATGATTTCACGATACCATGCAGGATGGTGCGTTTTTGCCCAATTTTCAGACACAACACCTTCTGTCATTGCACGAATTGTACCACGAATCCAAATTGCAGCATAAACGTGAACAATGATACATGCAATCAAAATCAATGCAGCCCAAGCATGCAATAAAATTGCAATACGGCGCGCAGGGATTGAGAAGTTATCAGCGAAGAAGAAAGGACTTTGCCACATCATAATCCCTGTCACTAACATCACGAATAAACATGCTGTCATTGCCCAGAACATTACTTTCTGACCAGCGTTGTATTTACCAACATCACCAACTTCATGACCCATTACTACTTCTTTCACTGATAATGCCCATCTCACATCTTCCATATTTGGAATATTATGAGAAGCATAGCGGAAAAATTGGATCATAAAGCCTACAAACATGATCATGCCCACGAATGGGTGAATGATACGTGCTGTTTGTAATGTACCAAATACTTGGCCGAACCATGAGAATGATGGATAAAACAGAGCCAATCCAGAAATTGCTAGCAGAATAAAACAGAAAGCAACGATCCAGTGATTGATACGCTCAGAAGCGGAATAACGTTGAATCAAACGATTTTCTTGTTTCATGCGCTTTTCTCCTTATCAATCTCATCTGCTTTTTTAGCTAATTTCTTAGGATCAATCACATCACGATCTTTATCCTTACTATCAGCATCATTTGGCCCTACAGTGATAAAGTGTAAGAAACCAAATAAAACAGAAGCAGCAATACCAAATGTTGACAATGGTTTTAAGAAGCCTTTCCAAACTTCAGTAAACATACTGATTTTTGGATCTTTTGGAAGATTTGAATATTCCTGTGGTTTATCTGCATGATGCAACACATAAACAACGTGTGTACCACCAACGCCTTGAGGATTATAAACACCTGCATTATCAAAGCCACGGCCTTTCAATTCAGTCACACGATCTTCTGCAAAATGCAACATTGCATCACGCTCACCAAAGCGAATTGCACCTGTTGGACATGTTTTAACACAAGCTGGCTCTTGACCAACTGCAACACGATCCGAACATAAAGTACATTTGTATGCTTTGTTATCATTCTTACTGATACGTGGAATATTGAAAGGACAACCTGTAATACAGTAACCACAGCCAATACAGTTCTCTTCATGGAAATCAACAATACCATTTTCGTATTGAACGATTGCACCAGGTGAAGGACAAGCTTTTAAACAGCCTGGATCTTCACAGTGCATACAACCATCTTTACGAATCAACCATTCTAATTTCTCTGCTTCATCTGGCTTATCAGCAACGTTTTGCGCTTCCGCAAAACGCATTACTGTCCAGCTTTCTGCTGATAAATCATGCGGATTGTTATAAGTACCATTACAAGTTCCTACTTCATCACGAAGATCATTCCATTCAGAACAAGCAACCTGACAAGCTTTACAACCGATACAAGAAGTTACGTCAATGACTTTTGTCACTTCTGTCACGTGTTTACGAGCTTGCGGAGGCGTTGTAGACGTCGCTGATAAACGCTTAATATCTAACGATTGCAATGCCATTACGCACCTCCTTGTACTTTCTCAATATTCACGAGGAATGTTTTAAACTCTGGCGTTTGCGTATTCGCATCACCCACGAATGGTGTCAACGTATTTGCAATGAAGCCTTGTTTTGTTAAACCTTCATAACCCCAGTGAATTGGAATACCAATATGATAAACAGGCTTGCCATTCACCATCATTGTCTTCATTCGCTTAGTCACAACTGCAACAGCTTTGATGTAACCACGCTTAGACCAAACTTTAACTTTATCACCATTTGCAATGCCTTTTTCCTTCGCTAACTCTTCACCCATTTCGATGAATTGCTCAGGTTGTGCGATTGCATTCAATAACGCATGTTTTGTCCAATAATGGAAATGCTCAGTTAAACGATAAGTTGTGCCCACATAAGGGAACTCATTCATTTCGCCCAATTGCTCTCTGTCATTTTCAAACATACGAACAGCAGGGTTATTCAACTGCTTCGGATACATCAAGTTCACACCGATTGGTGATTCCATTGGCTCATAATGAGATGGGAATGGACCTTCTGCCATTTTATCAATCGCAAACAGACGGCTCACACCTTCTGGATTCATGATATATGGATTCATTTCTGTGCCAGGTGGTTCATCCGCTTTAAAGTCAGGGATATCATAACCTGTCCATTTTTTACCATTCCAGAAAATCAATGCACGTTCTTTATCCCACGCTTTACCATCACGATCCGCAGAAGCACGGTTATAGATGATACGGCGGTTCAAAGGCCACGCCCAAGCCCAACCCAATGTGTTACCTAAACCTGATGGGTCGCTGTTATCACGGTTCGCCATTTGGTTACCCGCTTCAGTCCATGAACCTGCATAAACCCAACAACCTGAAGATGTCGTACCATCATCTTTTAAGTTTGCAAAGCTTGAAATCAAATCACCTTTACGATGAATGATATTACCCGCAGCATCCTTAATTTCTTCCAATGCATAGCCGTTTAACTCTTTAGCTAATTCATCTGGATGAGGTTTAGATGGAATACGATAATCCCAAGAAATATTCATGATTGGCTCAGGGTTAACACCACCTTGCTCTTGATACAATTTGCGAAGCTCAAACATAATACCTGACAAGATATTAACATCTGGCTGTGCTTCACCTGGTGCATCAGCAGCTTTCCAGTGCCATTGTAACCAACGCGCTGAGTTTACAATCGAGCCATCTTCTTCAGCAAAACATGTGGTCGGCAAACGGAATACTGTTGTCGCAATTTTACTTGAGTCAACATCGTTTGATTCACCATAGTTTTTCCAGAAAGTCGATGTTTCTGTTACTAAAGGATCCATAACTACTAAGAATTTCAACTTAGACAGTGCAGAAATACTCTTATTTTTATTCGGGAACGATGCAACTGGGTTGAAACCTTGGCAGAAATAGCCATTCATTTCACCCTTATTCATCATGTCAAATACACGAAGAATATCGTACATTTTGTCCCATTTTGGCAACCAATCGAAGCCCCAGTTATTTTCTTTAGTTGCATTCTCACCCCAATATGTCTTCATCAAACTTACGAAGAATTTTGGTGTATTGCCCCAATAGTTTAGCTGACCTGGGCGATTCGCTTTTGGTGTCGTTTGTGTAATATATGTTTGATAATCTGTTTGCTTATCACTTGGCAAGTTTAAATAACCTGGCAAGTTGGTTGATAACAAACCGATATCAGTCAAGCCTTGGATATTTGAGTGACCACGCAATGCGTTTACACCGCCACCAGGCATACCAATGTTACCCAATAACAACTGAATCATTGCCATTGTACGGATATTTTGTGAACCAATAGTATGTTGTGTCCAACCTAAAGCGTATAAGAATGTTGCAACTTTATTGTGAACCGCACATGTACCTAATGTTTCACACACTTTCAAGAAATCAGCCACAGGCGTACCAGTGATTGTACTCACTAGTTCTGGCGTATATTCTTCATAGTGTTTTTTCATCAAATTGAATACACAGCGAGGATGCTCCATTGTAGGATCTACAACAGCATTGCCATCTTCATCCAACTCGTAGTTCCAAGAGGATTTATCTGTGTAAGCGTTTTTCTCTTCATCCCAACCAGAGAATAATCCCTCGTCGAAGCTAAAGTCTTCACGCACAACAAAATTCGCATTGGTATAGTTTTTAACATATTCCCAATTAATTTTGCCATTTTTAACTAGCCAATTAATCACACCACCCAAGAACGCAATATCCGTACCTGAACGAATTGGTGCATAGAAATCAGCAACGGATGCTGAACGATTAAAACGTGGATCTACAACAATGAATGTTGCATTACGTCTTTGTTTCGCTTCAACAACCCAACGAAAACCAACAGGATGCGCTTCCGCGGCATTCCCACCCATTACAATAATTACATCGGCATTACGAATATCAACCCAGTGATTCGTCATGGCGCCGCGACCAAATGATGGAGCAAGACTTGCTACCGTAGGACCATGTCAGACCCGGGCCTGATTGTCTATGGATACCATCCCTAATGATCGAACAAATTTACCTGTAATGTGTCCAGCTTCATTACTACCACCAGAAGCAGCCAATAACCCCGTTGAAACCCAACGGTTTACACGCGTACCTTTTTCATCGTACACAACCATATTGGCATCACGATCTTCTTTAACCAAAGCTGCGATTTCTTTATACGCTTGATCCCAGCTAATGCGCTCCCACTTATCTGAGTTTGGGCGACGAACTTCTGGATACTTCAAACGGTTAGGACTATGTACATAATCCAACAAACCAGCACCTTTCGGGCATAATGCACCGCGGCTCACTGGATGATCAGGATCCCCCTCAACGTGAATGATGGCTTCTTTAGCATTAAAAGCACCATCTCCCATGCTGTACATTAACAATCCGCATCCCACTGAACAATAAGTACAAGTATTACGAACCTCTTTTGCACGCAATAATTTGTACTGGCGAACTTCCGCATTCGCGATACCTGGAGCCATTCCCATTAGCGCCAAGCCAGTTCCACCAACAGCTCCTGCGGACAGTTTAAAAAACTGTCGTCTAGAAACTTCCATAAGCACCTCTTAAATTCTAATCACTTAACAACTATTCTCTTCAATAAAAAATATTAAAGATGATCTAGCATTATATACTTTCTTACTTAGGCATTCTTTGAGAATCATCATGTTCTCTGCCTTTTCTACTACTTTTTCCCTCTTTAAGGATCACTATTTGTAGCCTTAAGCAATATAATTACAGATTCAACTATAGTATTTTACATTGCATGTATACATTTTCCTTAGAAGATCATATGAAATCAAGTGATTATCTAGCTTTGTACCTATTTATTGACCGCTTTGAGCTTCTGTATCATTATGATCATAGTTCGTAATATCAAATTAGATATTACGCATAAATATCAATAAGATACTGTTAAGTAATACATTTATTAAACTCATATAAAAAATCCCCCTGAAAAAACTAGATTTTTACAAGGGGGATATCTATTTGTGCCTGTTAAAACTTGATCACTTCAATTCATTACTAGATTTTCACCTGCTAATCCATATTTGCACTAGCTGCCTCTAATGTTTGGTAGATATAATGTTTATAACTATTGATCAGCGCTTGATCTTCACAATCTTCTAATTTTCCATTACATAAATAACGCATTTTGATATTGGCATCATAGTAAGGTGAAACTTTTGCATTAATTCTCTCTAGGATCATGCCACCTAAGAAATTAATATCCATCAACGTACCTTTGGTTAAAATCTCTTTACCAGTAAAATTATCTTTCATAAAAAACTGAGTAATATATAAAGGATTTTTAAATAAATCATCCTTCAGTGCTTTACCATATAATGCAGGCTGATGATCTCCAAAATATAAGAATAATGTTGGTCGCTCACGACCTAATGCTTTCTGAGCAAAATCGTCTGTTGCTTTGTTTAAATCTGCTTGTCTTTCTAAATAATCATTTAATCTTCGTGCAACTTTTTCATCTTCAAAATAAGGCAAGATACCTAACTTATCTTCAGCTTTTTCATTATATGGACCATGTTCATTCATTGACAACATAAATACAGCCACCGGCTGATCTGAGTGCTTTTCTAAAATTTGATACACATATTCCAACATTTCATGGCTTGTAATTTTCCATAAATTATTATTCATCGGTGCATCATAACCAAGATCCTGAGGCTGTAAGACTAAATCAATGCCAAAATTTTCATAAGCATGACGTGTATTGTAATTATCTTTCGTCATTGGTGTTAAAAGAACTGTGTAATACCCATTATTCTTCAATTCTTTATAAAAACTGGTTTGTATATGCGGTGCAACTGTATAAAAAACAGAATGCTTACGATCAGCAAAATCGTTAGTATCTAAGCCTGTTGCAAAAGAAAATTCAGATAGCCAAGTCCCGCCACCTGTTGTTTGAACTCTCAAAGGACCATAAGCGCTTACAAAATCTGCTGTCGGGTCAAACATAGAAATTTTAGGTAAGTTATTATCACCTAACGTGAAATAATCACGATCATTGGTTGATTCCTGTAAAAATACAACAATATCAGGCTTAACTTGTTCATTTTGGGTAACATTAAATTCAGTGGCTTTTTGCAAAAATAATTCACTATTTCCTTCAAATATTGGCGGCTGATAATTCATGCCTTTGACTGTCATCCAAACATTTATAATCACACCTTTACCATTAGGTAACTTCGACTGCCATGCTAGAACATTATCTTTAGATAAAGTAATCTGATAGATCCCAAAACTCATCATGCAGAAAATAATCAAAGCTGATATTCGCAATTGCCATCCATATTTATAATTTTTTCTAAATAAATAAAGCGTAGAACCAATAATTACTATTAAAACAGCAATAACGATATACATTTCCCAGTACTGATTCAATGTATCCAAATTATTACCATCTGTAGCAAGAATAAAATCAGTAAAAAATAAACGACTTTTAAAATAATAAATCTTTGCTTGATTAGTGAGTTGCAATGTAATTAATGTAAAAAACATGGCGACTAGGCTTTGTTTGAGCTTACCGAGCACCCCAAACCACAAACAAAATAAAGCAGCTGCTGTCAGTGGCCCTATCAAGCCTAACATTGTTAAATCTGCCTTATAAAAAGTAATACCCAAGGTTGCTATTAGCAACAGGTAAAAGTATGCTGGCTTTAAAAATTTTGCTGGAGAATATGTCATATAATTTTACTGTGATTTGCTTAATAATGTGGTGGACGTTCATTAGCAAGAGAAATTTGTGAATCCTCTGCTTGTATTGCAATTTTAGTTGAGAGTTTAGATAACTCTGTTTTGAGATTTTCGATCTGCTGCTGTTGATCGATCAAACATTGATTCAAGGTTTCTATCGTTAACTCATGAAAAGCTTCTCGCTGTTCTAATTCATCCACTCTAGCTTTTAACAAAGCCATTTCATTTTCTAACATTTTTTCCCTTTAACAATTTTTGTACTGCAAATAATGCTTCCTTCACATCTTTCGTTGATACACTCGAAACATTAGGTTGATACCAATATTTTACCAAAGCATCCGCCATATTCTGAACTTTTTCTTGATCATTCGCTGGTAAATATTTTATCAAAGCTTCTGATAATTCCACAGGAGCAGTACTAATCGGTAATTGTAAACCATATACTTTATTCGATAATTCAATCACTCTAAAATATTCATGGTTTGCATTAAAAAATAATCTTCGCCAAGGCTTAAAGAAAATAATCGCTTGTACAAAAACAAATGAAAATAGCAAACCTATGGAAATTTTCACTAATGAAAATACACTAATAAAATCAATATTGAACAAAGACTTCAATAATGACTGTTGTGATGAACTTTGATAGTTCAATACCATTTTAGTCCAATTGTAATCAATTCTATCTTTCAGCGCTGAAAATGATGATGACAAACGATCCCATGCTGATGAACTTCCCATCCCTGTCAATTCGCCAATCAAGTCATCAATGCCCAAATCTATGCGATTAGGAGAAACTGCCGTGGTCGGATCTACTCGAATCCAGCCATTTTGATCATCCCAATATTCCACCCAAGCGTGAGCATCTTTACCACGAACTTCAACCAAATTACGATTGCGATCAATTGACCCGCCCAAATAACCAATCACAACACGGCTTGGGATATTAGCTTTACGCAACATAAATGCTGTTGCACTTGCATAATGCTCACAAAAGCCCAGTTTTGCATCAAACATAAATTGATCAATACTATCTCGGCCTTGCAATAATCCTGGTTGCATTGTGTATTGAAAACCATCTTGTTTAAAGTGTTGCAATAATCTATTCACAAACTCTGTTTTTGATGGATCATCGGCTAACATTGTCTCTACTAACTCTGTAGTTTTCGGATTGTTATCAGTAACTTGCAAGAACTGTTGAATATCGCCTTCTCCAGTTTTACCATCTGCTCGATTTAATAGCGTTACACTATGCAAGTATGTTGCAGAATATTGAATCTTACTTTCAATGGGACGATCATATTCAAAACGGAAATCACTGTAAGAAACGATAGGATTATGTCTTGCATTAGGATTATCATCCATTTGAGAAATATCTAATGTCGCCAAATATTTTTGAAAGCTCGGATCAAAAATCACACTATACTTCTGTTCTCCAACTCTGCTTTTCACTTGATAACGTGGTGGGAAAAACATTTGAGATGTTTGCGACTGATGCCAAACACGTCCATCAAACTGATCCAGTGTTAAACTTCGCCAGTATAAATCTTTAGTTTGAGGCACAGCTTGTGTAAATTCAGCCCATAAAATATGCTTTTCACTATTGGCCAATTCAGCGATGTTTCCTGGCTCCATTTTATTAGAAACACCTGTTTGCGCCTGCGTTTGTTCTCCATCAGTTTTATTCATATTGGGCAACATAGATGGAAACCTAGGGAAAATCACAAACAATATCGCCATCAATGGCAAAGATAATCCCATAATTTTCACAGCATTCCACAATAAAGTCTTTTTAGAATATAGACTGTAACCCAATTGCTGCAAGCCAATAATCGCTGCGATTAATGTTGTAAAAATCACAAGTGAAAAAATGAAAAGATAGGCTGAATTTTCAAATAAATAAGTAGAAGCTAATGCGATTAACCCAATACAACCTAAGATATAACCATCTCGTACAGTTTTGGCTTCCACAAATTTCAAGCCATAAATCGCCATAAAGAGGATCGTACAACCTTCAGTGTTGAGGAAATTCCCTTTTGTGACAAATAGAATGCCCAATATTGATGCAATGATTGCAAACTTCACAATCCCATTAGGATAGCCAATCTTCATGCGAAAAATTTGTATCCGCCAAACAAAGCAAATTGCAAATATCACTGCAACCCAAGGCGGAAGAAAGATGAATAGTTGCGGCACAATGGTCAAAACAAAAGCGATACTGAACCATAAAATACTGCTTCGCGTCAGATCTCTTTGTGAAATACTCTGCAAATTAGCCATTTCAAGTCCTATATAAAGCCAAAGCTTCTAAACATTTTTTGGTATGAATATCGGTTGAATCAGGGCCAATGCTTTCATTGCCCAGCACAATCCCAAAGCGCTGATTATTTTTCGATAACTCCAAAACCCAATAACACATTTGTGATAAACGGGTTTCTAAATCGCCTGTAAAATCATGTTCATTCAACCAAATTTCTTTGGACGCTTGCTCTGTAAAAGTTTTGACCAATAAGCCATTGCCTTTCGCATAAGCTTTCCAGTCAATTCTAGAAATTGCATCGCCTGCTTCATAGTTTTTTAATTCATCGAAATTATCAACGCCACGTTTTTTAGATGCACTATTTTCTAGATAATCACTATCATCATTATCAGCTGGGCTATGATATTGTAATTCAGAAGCCAACGGCCTTGGATAACACAATGTAGTTTGATCTAAATCCACATAACTCCAAGCTCTGAAAATTCCTAAAGGATATGTAGTTTCCACAGTAAATCTTGGCAAACGAACTCGACCACGTTGCGTTTCAGGCACAAAGAGATATGTTGTACTACTTGCTTTAGCGGCGCAATCCACAAAATTATTGGAATCTTTGGTGGATAGCCACAAACTATGATGCGCTTTACCTAAACTTTCAATCGTAATGCCAAATGTTGCTTCATCTGATGCAAAAATGGGCTGACTTCCCGCATTACGCAAATGTACTTGATCCAAATTGCGCCAAGTTAAAATCATTGTGGACACAAAAATAGAAATGAGCCAAAACAGCATGATATAAACCAATGAATTCTCAAAATTCATCGCCATAATGAATAGCACAAAGCACATGCCAATATAAATGAATCCAAACTTCGTTGGAAAAATGAATATCTGTTTTCTATTGAGCGTCACTCGACTGCTTCTAGGGATTCGTTGATTAATTCGCTCTTTGAAAGACTTTAGCTTAAACATAGGCGAATTATTGAATCGCTGGGATATTCTGTAATAACCAATAAGCTAAATCACGGCTGTGATTGGCTTGTTGCCCCATTTGACGTAAACGATGTTCTAGAACACTTGGTAATACAGCTTTAATATCTTCAGGGATAATATAATCACGCCCTGAAATAAATGCATAAGCTTTCGCACCTTTCAATAACGCTAAACTTCCACGCGGAGAAATTC
Source organism: Nicrophorus orbicollis (assembly GCA_018845635.1). Classification (NCBI taxonomy): domain Eukaryota; kingdom Metazoa; phylum Arthropoda; class Insecta; order Coleoptera; family Silphidae; genus Nicrophorus; species Nicrophorus orbicollis. The sequence continues at coordinate 625 of JAFMTC010014451.1, read as the reverse complement.
CCACCGTGAATTTTTCTTCTGAGCGCGTTGCTTCCACAATGCGAAGAATATATGCCAATAAAGCATCGGATGCATGAATTTTATCAACAGCATTTTGCATCAATGTTAACTCTTCTTTCGTTAACATTGCAGGTAAGTTTGTAATTTTATCTCGATTCGTTTCCCCTTTGAGAATTTTCAATTCCGCATCCACAGAAGGATAACCTAAGGAGATCGCCATCAAGAATCGATCCATTTGAGAATCAGGCAATGGATATGTTCCACTGCCTGATGTATTAGGGTTTTGCGTTGCAATCACAAAGAAATGTTCTAGCAAACGATATGTTTTTCGTCCAATGGAAACTTGTCGTTCCTCCATGGCTTCTAATAATGCACTTTGGCTTTTGGGCGTTGTGCGGTTGATTTCGTCTGCCAATAATACTTCAGTAAAAATTGGGCCATGATGCAATAGGAATTTTTTACTTTCCACATCAAAAATTTCACCGCCGATGATATCGCCTGGCAATAAATCTGATGTAAATTGAATACGTTGATATGATAAACCCAGCACTTTTGCCAAACTATGCGCGAGTGTTGTTTTTCCCATGCCAGGTAAATCTTCTAATAATAAATGTCCTTTTGCTAA
>JAFMTC010014434.1:0-15406 GCA_018845635.1 Nicrophorus orbicollis | reverse complement strand
GTGCAACGCTATCCACAAATTGGTCTTGTTCTGCTTCATCTTTTAGGAATGGCAATAAAATGCCAATTCCTAAGTCAAATCCATCTGTGATGATGTAAATTGTGACACCAATTAAAATTAGTGCTGCCCAGATGAATGAAGGATCAAATGTTGTACTCATGAGTTTGCTCCTTGTGATGTGTTAACGCCTTTTTTCATGAGTTTAATCATGTATAAATAACCTGTGATGAAGACCAATGCATAAACAATAATGAAGCTGATTAAACTGATACTCATGTGTAATGTTGTGTGCGGTGAAACAGCATCTTTAGTGCGCAGCAATCCATAAACTACCCAAGGTTGACGACCTACTTCTGTAACAAACCAGCCTGCTAATATCGCGATTAAACCTGTTGGACCCATTGCAATTACAAGGCGAAGCCAGTTTTTATTTGTGTAGAAAGTCTGTTTTTTACGTTGGTAAACACTGATAACTGCTGTGAGTAACATTAAGCAACCTAAGCCAACCATGATGCGGAAGCTCCAGAATACTAATGGCACATTCGGGCGATCTTCTTTGGCAACTTCTTTCAGTGCAGGGACTTGTTCAGTCAAACTGTGTGTGAGAATCAAGCTCGCAAGTGCTGGGATTTTAATCTCAAAATGGTTCTTTTCTTGTGCCATATCTGGGATTGCAAATAAGATCAATGGTGTTGGTTCATCGCCCACATTTTCCCAATGGCCTTCCATCGCGGCAACTTTCATCGGTTGGTGTTTTAGCGTATTTAAACCATGCATATCACCTGCAAAAAATTGTAATGGAATCGCTGCGAGTAATAACCACATCGCCATAGAGAACATCGTTTTGTTTTCAGGGCGTTGATCGCCTTTCAATAAATGCCATGCGCCCACAGCACCGATGAATAATGCTGTTGTCATGAATACAGCGATTGCCATATGCACTAAGCGATAGATGAATGAAGGATTGAATACTACGGCGAACCAATCTGTTGGTACTACTTGATTGTTAATGATTTCATAACCTGCAGGCGTTTGCATCCAACTGTTGGATGATAAAATCCAAAACATCGAGATATTAGTGCCGAGAGCAACCATACATGTTGCGAAGAAATGCATGCCTTTGCTGACTTTGTTACGGCCAAACATCATGACACCCAAGAATCCCGCTTCTAAGAAGAATGCTGTGGTGACTTCGTATGTTAATAATGGGCCAGTGATTCCGCCTGCGAATCTTGAAAATTCACTCCAATGCGTACCGAATTGGAATGCCATAACAACACCTGAAACAACGCCCATACCGAAGTTAACGGCAAAGATTTTGCTCCAGAAGTTAAATAAATTGATGTATTTGGGTTGATTTGTTTTGAGCCATAAACCTTCTAGGACAGCAAGATATGTTGCAAGCCCGATAGTGATGGCTGGAAAAAGAATATGAAATGAAACTGTGAATGCGAACTGTATGCGCGCCAGATCCAGCGCTTCTAACCCAAACATGATTTGCTCCTATAACTGCAATGACTAGCACTTTTGGTAGCGCTCATTCTACAAGCAGATTAAAAGCAGTACAGATACAGTTTTTAGTTAAAAACCATAACAGTTTTACTGAATATATTGATTTTATTTATACATTATTAAATTATTAACTAAATTCTTTAATAATAGCGCCTAATTTCATCATGGCTTCTTCTAATTCTAATGTCCATTCCATGCCGTAATTCAGACGAATACAGTTTTTAAACTCATCAGAAGCAGAGAAAATTGGCCCAGGTGCAATGCTTATCTTATGTTCTAGTGCTTTTTGACAAAGTTCTAATGAATTGACTTTTGGATTCAGCTCAATCCATAAGAAATAACCACCTTCTGGTTCTGTCACGGCAATATCTTCAGGGAAATATTTAGAAATAGCCGCCAACATTTTGCGTTGTGATAATGCCAAAACATAGCGTAAACGCTGTAAATGGCGATCATAATGTTTATGTTGAAGATAATGACTGAGCGCCAACTGTGATGGCATGGATGGTGAAATGGTTGTCATGAGCTTTAAGCGCTCAATTTGATCTGTAAATTTTCCGCCTGCAACCCAGCCAATACGAAAGCCTGGTGCTAAGCATTTAGAAAAAGAGTTACAGTGAATCACTAAACCTGAGCGATCCAAAGATTTCAAAGAAACAGGCGGATTTTTACTGTAATAAAGCTCAGAGTGCACATCATCCACGATCGTTGGCAGTTGATGCTTTTCGATAATTTCGATGAGTTGAAGTTGTTTTTCTTTGGAAAGGCTCGCGCCAATAGGATTTTGAAAGCTTGTCATCAATACAACGGCTTTGATGTTGAATTTCTCAATAGAATCTTCCAAAGCATTTAAATCCATGCCATGTTCAGCATCCAATGGAATTTCAACAGCTTTCAGTTGCAAACGCTCTAATATCTGTAAGATTGCATAAAACACAGGGGATTCGATCGCAACCAAATCACCAGGCTGTGTTGTGATTTGTAGCGATAAACTTAAAGCTTCCATTGCACCATTAGTGATGACTAATTCATTCGGTAGTAATGGAATGCCACTTAAGATATAACGCAATTCAATCTGGCGAATGAGCTCACTATTGCCCGTTGCAACATCTGAAATCAACTTATAAGGTTGGCTTGCTAAAGCATGCAAGGATTTATTCATGCTTTGTGATAACTCTGCAATGGGAAATAAACTAGGATCAGGGAAGGCTGAGCCAAATTGCACAGTATCTGGATCTTTCAAAACTTTAAGAATAGAGAAAATGAAATCACTGACTTCTACAGTGGTTTCATGAATATATTTTTCACTTGGGCTGGGTGCTTTTAATGTGTGATTAAAGGTTGGTTTAACATAAAAGCCCGAGCGTTCTTTGGCATAGATAATCCCTTGAGTTTCTAATAAATAATATGCCTCGATCACTGTTGCTTGGCTGATGCCATAGCGTTTACTCGCATGGCGAATGGAAGGCAATTTTTCAGAGCCTTTGAGAGTACCATTACGAATCAGTTCGATCAGTTCACTGGCAAATTTTTCATATAACTTCATGGGGAAATAATGGTCAACTTCGATTGAGGAAAGGCTTGATAACGTTTGCTGTCTTTCGCTTCATTCGTCACATCACGAATGAAGATAGCTTCAACACGATCAGAGTAATTTTGGTAAATGTTCAAATAAATTTCTGGGTCATTTTCACCTGAATCACCCAATAAAATCAACTTTTTATTAGGATAAGCCGCTAATAGTTGCGTAATGCTGGATTTTTTATATGCCATGGATTCTTCTTTGGAGGCTAGCACTTGGTTCCAAGCTGTACTTTGCCTCAATTTAATAAAACCTTTTGGATAGTTTTGATCAATGAAGCGATCCAATGTCGGTAATAACTGAATAGGGCTGGATGATACATAAGTGAATAATGGTGATTTCAGCTCTCGTTGGAATTTTTTAAATAATTCAGGCATCCCTTGTGCAACTTTTGGCTCATGCAAGAAGGTATTACGGAGCAGAGTTTTAGTATCTAACACAGAAGAATCTTTAATTGTGTCATCAATATCAGAAATCACAAGATAACCTTTATCCTGCGAATATAAAGCATAGCCTTTTGCTCTTGTATCATTTTCAATTGTGAAATGAATGCGATTATCTTGGATTAAATGCTTAATGTCGGCAATATCAAAGGTAAAAGTATTATTGCTTCTACCTGCACGATCTGTAGATATCAGCTCTTTAATTGTGCCATCTGCAAATTGGATATTGAAGACTTTATTGCGTTCAGAATCCACTTTGAACAATGCTGTCTGCTGTTCAAAATATGCCAATTGATCTTTAGGTAATTTTGCACGATCAATGTCTAAATATGAGCTTAGAATCGTATTAAAGCCAGGGCGAGATTCTTTTTCATAAACCCAAACGTTCACTTCCACATGGAGTTGATCGTCTTTCACATAGGCAATGCTAGGTAGGAACATGACATGTTCATCGGATTTTAAAGGCGATGCACATGCTGTGATAAAAGATGCCACAGTGGATAGAAAAAAGAGTGTTTTTAAGGTTTTTCTCATGGTTCTATTCCTTATAGAATTCCCGTTCGAGTTGGCTCATTATCTCATAAGGTACAAAGACATGGCGATTTTCAATTGTAATCGGTTGCAAACGTGGGAAATTGCCTTTGGCTTGGGCGGTTTTATTATCTTTTTCGCATTCTCTAAAGCCACTTTGTAAGTTCTTGTTTTGTGTGTAAACAGCATCACCTGTATTTAAATTATAAGTTAATTCTTTAAAGTGACAGCCACCATCAAAGGATTTGGAAGTATGTTCAACTAAGATTAATTTGCCATCTTGAAAGCGGTATTTATCTGTATAAGACCATTTAATTTGGCTACCACCAAAATGGCTAATGTTGAGTGTATCATTGTCGAAATTCATGCCCATAAAAGGATCGCCCATAATGCCACCAGCATTGGCATCTAACACTGCGGATTTGGAGCGAATCCAAGGAATTAATTCACCTTGAGAATCAGTTTTGTAAAAGACTAATTCTCGTGGTGATCCTAAATTAGCATCTTCAGCATCTGTGATGGTATATAGCACCATGAGCTCATAATTCTTATCTTTATCAATGTCCATCATGGATGAATCCAAAATGGTGTATTGTGGCTCTGCGAGTGATACAGAAAAAAGGCACAAAAATAGCCATGAAAAACGCATGATGAACTCCTAAAAGTTAATAAAGCCTTTAAAGTGATGGTGTTATAGTTATTGGGGTGTTTCCTCTATAATACAGAAATGTTTTTAATTTAAAATTTTATTTAAAATGGCTCTATCTAATAATCGTTCAGTGAAAGAACGAATTTTTCATGCATGTACTTTTGAGTTTTTTGCCATCGTTTTCACAATGTTGATTGGCATTTTTCTATTGAATAAACCCCTGAATGCGATGGGCGTTTTATCTGTTTTAATTTCTGTGACAGCTTTACTGTTGAATATTGTTTTTAACTGGCTATTTGATCGATTTTTCCCATTTGTGAATGGTGATCGCCCTGTCAAAATTCGTATGTTACATGCGATTGGCTTTGAAGGAACTTTAGTATTATTTACAGTGCCAATGATTGCTTTCTTTCTAAAAGTGAGCTTTGTGGAAGCCTTTATGATTGAAATTGGCTTTTTGATTTTCTTCTTGTTTTACACCTATATTTATAATTGGTGTTATGACAAAGTTAGAAAGAAATTGATGGGATAAATGCTGAAAGACCTCAATATTATTCATCATGTTTTATACTAAATAATTTAATTACCATTATCAATAAAGTGAAATAAATGCGCTGGGAAAATGAAAGACGTAGTGACAATGTAGAAGATCGACGCGGATCAGGCCGCCAACAAGGTTTAGGCGGATTGCCCATTCCTATGAAAGGGAAGGCGGGCGTGGTTGTGTTAATTGTCGTGTTAGTGGCAGGTTATTATGGTGTAGATTTAACGCCATTATTGAATGGTGAAATCCCACAGCAAGTGCAAACCCAAGGTCAAACACAAACTAAAGCTTCACCACAAGAAGAGCGCATGGCGAATTTCACCGCAGCAGCTTTGGGGATGACAGAAGATTTATGGCAATCTGAATTCAGAAAATCAGGTAAAAATTATCAAGCACCTAAATTAGTCTTATATACAGGGCAAACTTCAACTGCTTGTGGGTATGGTCAAGCGGCAATGGGGCCATTTTATTGCCCAGCAGATTACAAAGTTTATATAGATTTATCATTTTATAATGATATGAAACGCAATTTAGGCGGTGGCGGTGATTTCGCACAAGGCTATGTCATTGCACACGAAGTCGGACATCATATTCAAAATTTGTTGGGCATTAATCAACAAGTGAGAGAAATGCAAAGCCGAGTGAATAAGAAACAAGCGAATCAATTATCTGTGAAGCAAGAACTACAAGCAGATTGCTTTGCGGGCATTTGGGGCAAATATGTAAAAGATAAAGGCTTGATGGAAGTGGGTGATTTTGAATCTGCCATGAATACAGCTTCTGCAATTGGTGATGATCGTTTACAACAACAAAGCGGCGGTCGAGTTGTGCCAGATAGCTTTACACATGGCACATCTAAAGAGCGCCAAGCTTGGTTTAATAAAGGCTTCACAACAGGCAGTATCCAAGCTTGTAATACGTTTAATTAATCAAATTAAGATCAATACACGTATCTATAATTGAGTGTATTGATCTTTTTGGATATTAGAATTAAAAACTATAGCGATAAGCTAGAGATAAATTAAGATCTTCTTTAAAGCAGTTGCCATTCGCTGTACCAATTTCTGCAACAAATGAATGTTGGCGATTAAATGTCATATTGCTACCAACATTATAATCACACCAATGCTTTTTGATGCTATATCGGGTTGTGATGTTATTGAAAGCAAAATCAATTTCAGATTTAAAGTTACGAATATAGTTGAATCGTGCATAAATATTATAAAAGCCATTGCCATGTTCAAAGTTATAACCCGCCATTAGCCCCGCACGTAATAATGGCAGTTTAATTTGCTGGCTTGTCAGTTCTAGATTATATGGCCCTTTGAAATGTGTTTTTTCTATATTGCTATATGTGAATTGGAGTTGTGGCTCGATATACCAGCCATGATGCGCTTTGTGTAAATACCAACGTTTACCAGTTTCTAATGAAAACATCATCTGATTATTGGATTTACTATTATTTGTTAACAGCTGTTTGGTTAAAGGATCATGGAATTTATATGAATTTCTGATGTGAGAATATTTTAAGAAACCTTCTAAATAGTAATGATCATCTGTGAATAATGCAGAGTAAATAGAAGCATTGAAACTTTGACTATCACCATCGGCATATTTGTAATGATTATCTCCATATAGATAGCCTAATTCTGCACCCATAATGATATGTGTGCCATTGGCTTGGTGAATGGTCGTATCATAGCCAAATTGACCACTATAATAATCAATGGAAAAATTTGAGAACTGTTTCAAACTACGAGGTTCTAATTTTCCGCCATAGATGCGAGCATAAAATCCTGTATCTACAATATCATTACGAATTTTACTAGTACGATCAGAGATCGTGCGCATCTCAATAAAATTTGTAAAATAATTTGCCAGCATAATATTAGAGGCTGTGGTGGATGCTTGGTTAAAAAGCCGCTTTTGGACAGCAGGATGATTCAATGGTGAATCTGGCGGGATTTGAGCATAAGATAGACTAAAACAAGAGAGCGCAAGGATAGTTATCTTTAATTTCATGTAGCACCTTTATATTTTATTATGTATTTATTAATTATTTATATAAATTACATTAATAAAATATTATATGCCAGTGCTTTATTAACCCTCAAAAATTGGCCATGCTTTGATGGCGTTACAAATGATGCGGTTTAATGTTTCTAGATCTGCGCCATCGCAAGCTTTAATGCTTAAACCATTGAGAATGGTGAGATAGAAATCTAAAATATCATGAATAGGTGTATTAGCAGAAATATCACCATCTTCAATGCCTTGGCGCAATCTTTGTAAGAGCAAAGTATTATAGCTATCTTTCTTTTCTTGAATGTTATGTTGTACTTCTTGGATCTGTTTGGAGTTGCCCATTGTGGTTGTGATGAGCATACATCCCATCGGTTTATTCGGCTGAACGAGCTTTTTAGCGGTGTCATACAAAAAGAGTTCGAAAGCGACTTTAGCTGTTTTGGCTTGTTTCAAAATAGGCACAATAGGGCAGGCTTCATTCGCTAAATAATAATCAATACAGCGATTAAATAGCGCAGCTTTATCACCAAAACTACAATATAAACTTGGCGCAGTGATGCCCAATGCTTTGGTTAAATCACTGATGGACGTCGCAAGGTAGCCATTTTCCCAAAATAATAGCATTGCTTTTTCAAGTGCTTGTTGCTCATCGAAAGCCTTTGGGCGTCCGCGTTTCATTGGTTTAGTCATGATTCTTCATCTCTAAAAATTTATTTTATAGTGATCACTATAAAATAAATTGACAGCATTAAAATTTCGATAAATAATACCACACTATTTTTATAACGATCGATATAAAAGTATCTCTTCTTTCGCTTTTGGAATCTATATGACAACCTCAAACTCTTCACTGCACAATGGCAGCTGGCTCGCTTTACTGTCTGCGACATTTGCATGTTTCATCATCGTCACAGGCGAATTCTTAGCCATTGGTGTATTGAATAATATCGCTGATGACTTTCAAATCTCTGCGGGCACAGCGGGATTAACTGTGACAGCCACATCCATTGCAGGCATGATTTCTGCATTATTGATTCCGATTTACACCAAAACGATGGATCGCCGTTTTATTCTATTGGCACTCATTGTCTTGATGATGATTGCAAACTTAATCACTGCTTTTTCCAATAATTTCAATATTGTTTTATTGGGGCGATTTGCTTTAGGCATCGCTTTAGGTGGATTTTGGGGCGTAGCAGCAGGTCTAGTTTTACGCTTAGCACCACAAACGTTATCTACTTCTATGGCAATCACGATCTTCTTTTCCGCAGTAACTTTAGTCACAGTCCTTGGCGTGCCTATTGGTTCATGGTTAGCAAATCATTATGGTTGGCGCGTGCCTTATATGGTATTGGCAGGATTGGGCGGTGTTGCTTTGATCGCACAATATTGGTCATTACCTTCATTGAAACCTTCATCAACATTGCAGTGGAAAGAGCTTTTATTGATGCCAATGCATCCCATCGCTCGTAAAGGTTTAATCTTATTTGTACTTATTTTCTTAGCGCATTTCTCAGCTTATAACTATTTCACAGCATTCTTTAAGCAAGCAGCAGGTTTTTCTGATGCACAGATTTCAGGCTTACTATTAGTATTTGGTGTGGCTAGCGTGTTAGGTAATTTGTTGGCAGGTTATTTGGGTAAAATTAATGTTCGTTATAATTTTGCTGTGATGGCGCTGTTGTTAACGATCGTATTTTTAACGTTTGCCATTATGAATATTGCATTAGTGCATGCAGTTTTATTGATACTTTTATGGGGAATTGCTGCGGGAATGGTGCCATCGAGCATCAATATTTGGATGTATATTCATGTGCCACATTTAACTGAAAAAGGTTCTGCATTGATTACATTTATGTTCTTAATCTTAATCACGATTGGTAGTTTAGTGGGCGGATTTTTGATGGATAAATTCAATGGCACAACCTTGATGGCAAGTATGCTGACCATCACAGCTTTAGCATTTTTATTGGTATTCACAATGGCAAGGGGATTGAGTAATCAGCCAACCCATGAATGTGATCAATGTTGTTAACTGATATTCGATATCTTTAATGAAATGGCTCTGTGATACAGAGCTATTTTTTTTGTGGAAATTATATTGACAAATAGCTCATTTAAATTAAAATATCCAAAATAGTACGTAGGCTTACTAATTCAAAAGAGAGATTATGTTAGCGCAAAAACACACAACTTTTATTGATCTGATTCGCACGAGAAATCCTGATAATTTGGAAAAGATTATCTTGTGCATGAAGCTATTGGCAACAACGGATGCAATAGACAAATCATGCGCAGAGAAATTGGATTGTCATCAATTATCAGAATCACGATTGTTACTTTTGACATTGTTGAATGAAAAGGGCGCTTTGACACCGCAAGAAGCTGCGGAATTCTGTGGTGTAACGAAAGCAACGATGACACAACAAATCAATACATTATTTAAAGATCAATTGATTGATAAGCAATCAGTTGAGGAAGATCGTCGAAAATATTTATTGATGATCACAGACAAAGGGCAGCAGGTGATTGCTAAAGCCTTAGCGGAACATACAGCATGGATTGAGCAAGTGACAGATTCATTAAGTGACTCAGAAATGGATCAACTCAGCGAAATATTAGCCAAAATTAAACACAATATTAGATAAGACGTAAGGAATGATTATGCATTTAAAAGCAGTTTTAGCAAAAATTCAAAATGAAATGGCAGAGCAATTACCGAGTGAAGTTTTACAGGCATTTGGTGCAAATTTAAATGAATTGATTGAGCAGAAAATTGATCAAAAAGCGTTAACCATTGGTGATCAAGCACCTGATATTTCGGTATTAGATACAGATGGTAAAGAGATCAAATTGTATGATTTATTGAAAAATGGCCCTGTCATCATTAACTTCTTCCGTGGCAATTGGTGTCCATTCTGTATGGCTGAGCTGTCAGATTATCAGGAATCTATTCAGCAATTTCATTTGCCAACCACTCAGTTCTTATTCATTTCTCCTCAAATGCAAGCATACAGCGCACAGTTGAAATCAGAGAAAGATTTTGATTTAACATTGATTGCGGATCAGCACAATGAAATTGCTCGTCAATTTGGCTTAGTATTTACGTTGGATGATAATATCCGCGAAATTTATAAAAAAATTGGCGCGGATTTATCAGCAATCAACGGTGATAATTCTTTTGAATTACCGATTCCTGCAACTTATGTCGTAGCACCTTCTGGCAAAATTACTTATGCATTTGTGGAAACAAACTACATGATGCGTGCAGAGCCAAGAGAAGTTCTCTCGATGATCTAAAAGAAAAGCCCATAATTTTTATGGGCTTTTCTTTTATTCAAAATTTTTAAAGTGTACTTTATCAATAGGAGCAAATCCTTGTGTCTTTTTGAAATTCATAGAGTGCACAAAATTTTTCATACTGTCAGAAGGATCTATCAATTGTAGATTTAAGGTTTGTAAAGTGGAAGAAGAAATAATTGCTGAAATTATAGGATTATCTTCTAAATGCCCTGTGTGTGAGTTGATAACTTGAGCAATAGCATTTATTCTAAGAACTTTAATTGGTAAATGTGCAAAGACTTCAAGAGCAACACGTAAAATAGCGCTACATACATAATCTTGGTATAACTCATTGAACATAGTTTTGGTCATATTTTTCTTAGATAGCTTACCTGTTTTTGTTTGTGATAATACAAAATTTGGGATGATTTCATCTCCCTTAACATGTAGATCAATATCGAGCATATTGTTAAATATTTTGATATTTAGTTGGGTACCTAATTCATTAATTTCAGAGAAAGGTTCAAAGTATTCCAAAGCCATTAGGTAGCTAGCACAGTCATTGTTTAATATGCCATTTGTCATTTTTTGTACAACACACCAATCTTGATATTCAGATTCATATGTTTGTAGCGCCGTAATGTAATCTTGTAAGTCTTGTTCTTTGGCTTGTTGTATATTATTTTCAAGGCGTTGTATTTGTTTAGAGATTCTTCTAAATAATTTGTCTACTATCCCAGGCTGATAATTGTTCAAAGCATTTTGCGCCAACTCAGTATGTTGATTAGCCAATACTACTTTAGATGGCTCTGGTAAAGATGTAAATGTGTCCCAGTCAATCGGCTCAGAACAATCTTTATGGAGTGACTGTAGGAGGTGAATGTATTGGTTCCAGTGCATGACAGCGTCTTCAGCATCTTCAATTTCGTTTTGTTGCTGTAATTCTTTATAGTATTTGGCTGTTTCACGGGCTTGTCTTTTTCGTTCCCTTTCTATTCTATTATTTGCTTTGACATTTTCTTTGTGTATTTTTTTCATTGTTCTGAAAAATTTATTCATGTTTAATTCCAATAGCATATTTATGAATCTTATCCATAATATCAGTGAATATAAAAATAGCCACTTTACAAGGTGGCTATACATAAAAGGATGTTAAATGGGGTATAGATTATTCATCATCAGGCTCATAACCCAAATTTGGGGCGAGCCATTTTTCAGCTTCTTTCAGTTCCCAGCCTTTGCGCTTTGCATAATCAGCCACTTGATCACGCCCAATTTTCCCTACACCAAAGTAAGTTGCTTCAGGATCAGCAAAGTAAAAGCCTGATACAGAAGATTGTGGATACATCGCATAGCTTGAAGTTAAGCTCATACCGATCTCTTCAGGTTTCAATAGCTCCCAAATTGTGCCTTTTTCTGTGTGTTCAGGGCAAGCAGGATAGCCAGGCGCAGGGCGAATACCTACATATTCTTCGCGAATTAAAGCTTCATTATCTAAAGTTTCATCTTTGGCATAGCCCCACAGGCTTGTGCGCACTATTTTATGGAGATATTCTGCAAAGCTTTCAGCAAAGCGATCTGCCAATGCTTTGAGCATAATGGATGCATAATCATCATGCTTTGCTTCAAATGCTTCTAAATATGGTTCGATGCCTAAACCAGCAGTACATGCAAATGCACCCACATAATCTTCATTGCCCACAAAATCAGCGAGTGAACGATTAGGTTTACCTGCTGGGCGCTCTGTTTGCTGGCGAACATGGTGCAATGTTGCTAAAATTTCTGTGCGGGATTCATCTGTATATAAAATGGTATCTTCACCTGCATTGCTTGCAGGGAATAAACCTACGCGAGCTTTTGCAGTGATCCATTTTTCATCCAAAATTTTAGTGAGCATCGCTTGTGCATCCGCATAGACTTTGCGTGCTTCCTCGCCCACAACTTCATCTTCTAATACGCGTGGGAATTTGCCATGCAACTGCCAAGATGAGAAAAATGGCGTCCAATCAATTGTGCCAACGAGTTCATGTAAATCTACAGTGATTTCATGAATACCCAATTGCAGTGGCTTCACTGCATTTTGTGCAATCGGTGCATGGTTGGCTTTAGCATCTGCAAAGGGAATTAAATCCACTTTTTGTTGGCGCGATAAATAGAGTTCACGGCGAGTTGCATATAGTGCTTTAGTTTCTTTAACAAAATTTTCACGAAGTTCAGGGCTAATTAAGGATTGTGCAACGCCCACAGAGCGAGAAGCATCCTTCACATAGACAATGGCATGATCATAATTAGGATCAATCTTAACTGCAGTATGAGAAAGGGAAGTGGTTGCGCCACCAATCATCAATGGCTTATTAAATCCTAAACGTTGCATCTCTTTTGCCACATGCACCATTTCTTCCAAAGATGGTGTAATTAAACCTGATAAACCAATCACATCGGCATTTTCTTTAATGGCTGTATCCAAAATGGTTTGGCAAGGCACCATCACGCCAAGATCAATCACTTCAAAGTTATTGCACTGAAGCACAACGCCCACGATGTTTTTACCAATGTCATGAACGTCGCCTTTCACCGTTGCGAGCAAAATTTTGCCGTTGGATTCATGTGTTTCACCACTGGCAGCTTTTTCCTCTTCAATGAATGGCACTAAGTAAGCCACAGATTTTTTCATCACTCGGGCAGATTTAACTACTTGCGGTAGGAACATCTTGCCATCACCAAATAGATCACCCACAATGTTCATGCCTGTCATTAAAGGTCCTTCGATCACTTCAATGGGGCGCGCAAATTGCTTGCGAGCTTCTTCTGTATCTTCGATGATGTAAGTATCAATGCCTTTAACTAAAGCATGTGTTAAACGCTCTTGAATGGGCAGTGAACGCCATTCTAAATCTTCTTTTTTACCTGAACTGCTTTCTTGCCCTGCATATTCTTGGGCAAGTTCTAGAAGCTTTTCGCCTGCTTCAGGATGTGTATTTAAAACAACAGCTTCCACGGCATTGCGGAGTTTTTCAGGGATTTCATCATAAATTGCTAATTGCCCAGCATTCACGATGCCCATGCTCATGCCTTTTTGAATCGCATGATATAAAAATACAGCATGGATGGCTTCACGAACTAAGTTATTGCCACGAAATGAGAATGAAACGTTAGAAACACCGCCCGAAATATGCGCATAAGGTAAATTATTATGAATCCATTCAGTCGCATTGATGAAATCTACAGCGTAGTTGGCATGTTCTTCAATCCCTGTCGCAATCGCAAAAATGTTTGGGTCAAAGATAATATCTTCCGCAGGGAAGCCAACTTTTTCTGTTAAGACTTTATAAGCACGTGCACAGATTTCAGTTTTACGTTCATAAGTATCTGCTTGGCCATCTTCATCAAACGCCATCACAACGGCTGCTGCACCGTAACGTTTTAATAGCTTGGCATGTTCAATGAATAGCGCTTCGCCTTCTTTTAAGGAGATGGAGTTAACAATCGCTTTGCCTTGTACGCATTTTAGGCCTGCTTCTAAAATTTCCCATTTAGAAGAATCCAGCATAATAGGTACTTTAACAATATCAGGCTCGCCTGCAATCAAGTTCAAGAATGTGATCATTGCCTGCTTGGAATCGAGCATGCCTTCATCCATATTGATGTCGATAACTTGTGCGCCACTATCCACTTGCTCACGGGCAACGGATAGTGCTTCTGCATAATTGCCTTCTTTAATAAGGCGCTTAAACTTCGCTGAACCTGTGATATTGGTGCGTTCACCCACATTCACGAATAATGATTTACCCGATTCAATGTTACAAGCTTCTAAGCCTGATAAACGTGTGACTTTTGGGATTTCAGGCAATTGTCTTGGTGCATAGCTTGATACTAATTTTTTAATGGCAGCGATATGTTCTGGCGTTGTGCCACAGCAACCGCCCACAATATTGATTAAGCCTGATTTTGCCCATGATTCCATGGACTTTGCCATATCATTGGCAGTTAAATCATATTCACCAAAAGCATTCGGTAAGCCAGCATTAGCATGAACTGAAATTGGATATTCAGAAATGCGGGATAGCTCTTCTAAATAAGCACGGAGCATATCTGGGCCGAGTGCACAGTTTAAGCCCATGGAAAACGGTTCAGCATGACGTAATGAGTTATACATCGCTTCAGTTGTTTGACCTGATAATGTTCGGCCAGATGCATCCGTAATGGTTGCGGAAATCATCACAGGTAAACGGATATTGCGTGCTTCAAACACCGATTCAATGGCAAAGATCGCTGCTTTTGCATTCAAAGTATCAAAAATCGTTTCCACCATGATGATGTCCGAACCACCATCGATTAATCCATTGATCGCTTCTGTGTAGCCTTCCACTAATTGATCAAAGGATGTGTTTCTAAAAGAAGGGTCATTCACATCAGGTGATATGGATGCAGTTTTACTGGTTGGCCCTAATGTACCTGCCACAAAGCGAGGCGATTCAGGCGTAGAAAATTCAGCAGTGGCTTGCTTTGCAAGTTTTGCGCCTGCCAAGTTAAATTCATACGCTAAATTTTCCATGCCGTAATCAGCGAGCGACATACTGGTTGAGTTGAATGTATTGGTTTCGATGATATCCGCACCTGCTTCTAAATAAGCACGGTGAATATTCAAAATTAATTCAGGTTGCGTGAAAGAGAGCAGGTCATTATTGCCTTTTAAATCTTTGTGCCAATCTTTAAAACGTTCACCACGAAATGCATTTTCATCCAATTTATGTTTTTGGATCATCGTCCCCATTGCGCCATCGAGAATTAAGATTCTTTCAGCAAGCAGTTGTGACAGACGCAAACAATCATCCATT
>JAFMTC010014428.1:0-12693 GCA_018845635.1 Nicrophorus orbicollis | reverse complement strand
GAAGTGGTTTCCACTACCAAATACATTTCAGGCGGAGCAACAAGTTTGGGTGGCGCCATTGTGGATTATGGCTCATTTGATTGGTCAAAGCATCCTCGCTTGAAAAAGGTTACACCACAAGCACCATTCTCTGCTTTCATGTTCAAAATTAAACGAGAAATCGCCCGTAATTTTGGTGCAAACATGGATCCTGATACAGCATTTTTCCAATCATTGGGCTTAGAAACATTAACATTGCGCTATGAAAAAATGAGCAAAAATGCTTATGAATTGGCAAAATTCTTAGAAACTTTACCGCAAATTGTGAAAGTGTCTTACACACAATTAGATAGCTCACCTTATAAAAAATTATCAGATGAAATGTTTAAAGATCACCCAGGTGCAATGCTAACATTTGACTTAAAAGATCAAGCAACATGCTTTGCTTTTATGGATAAACTACAACTCATTAAGCGCGCGACAAACCTATTTGATAACAATAGTTTAATCATTCATCCTGCTTCAACAATTTATGGCACATTTACCGCAGAAATGCGCAAAGTGATTGGCATTGAAGATACATTAATTCGCATGTCGGTTGGCTTAGAAGAATTGGAAGATATCCAAGCGGATATTCTCCAAGCACTGCAATAAGAGCTTTTATACACACCCAAATCAATAATCCTCGCTGAAGCGAGGATTATTTTATACAGTATCCAATTTAATTAAACCTCGTAAATTGAACCTTGATATTGGAATGGGAAATCACGTGTGATTTTACTGCCATCCACATAAGATGCGCGCGTTGGGCGAGCCAATTCAGCTTCATCAAAGATTGGTAATGGCAAACGATGATCCACTGCCACTTTATTATAATATTCATAACGTGTTGGGTGCATTGCAACGACAACATTATAAATCTGTTTTTCATCCCAATTTCCCGCAATAATCGCCGCAATCGCATTCACTGCATCCACTCGATGAACCATGTTAATACTGTGATTTGGGTGATCAAAATGCGTTTTCTTCTGTAACCAATTTTGTGGCAAGCGATCATCACCAAATAATCCACCTAAGCGCACAATTGCCACAGGAGTTTTAACTGCTGCCAACAATGCTTCTTCTGCTGCTAAAACAGCATCACCCGAATCTGTGATTGGTTCACAATAAGATTGCTCTGTGACAATATTAGCTTGCTTGCCATATACAGAAATTGAGCTTGTGAATACAATGCGTTTTGCTCCGCAATATTCAGCTGTTTTTGCTAAAGCAGCCACAATAGATGCATACTTTTTCACGCCATGATGACCATTAGGTGGCAATGTGATCACCAACGTATCACAGCTGAATAATGCTTTAATGTTTGGATTTCTGAGCGATAAATCCAAAGTTGTATTCAATAATTGGCAATTCAAACCCAATGCTTGCGCTTGCTCTACGCCTTCTGTTGATGCTTTTGAGCCTTGAACATCATAACCATCTTTTTGCAATTTCTCTGCCAACGGCAAACCTAGCCAGCCCAAGCCAACGATGGAGACTTTTTCCATGTTTATTATCCAACCAAATGGAGGGATTATAACACCACTTTAATTAACAACATGATACTTATATCTTAAGTATCCGATTTATACAGACCAAAATACATCAACAATAAAAACTTATTCCAACCACCATACAAACAACAGACGAATCCATAAATAAATACAGTCACTGAAATAACCAACCATATTTCATCTAAGTTAGCTAAAATAGCTATAGAGAATATAAGTAAAAAAATCATCCAATGCAGTATTTTATAGCCCAATCTTCCTGACAAGAAAGTTGCCAACAAAACTAATATAATACCTAGCAAAAAAAACACCCATGTGTAAATTTCTAGCGCCATTGAAAATACCAATATTATGCTAAATTGTAGCTGATCTGCGCTCAACCATCCTAGATATTTCAATAGAGGCGGTAATATAATGATGAATGCGCCTGATACGATTAGTTGAAAAAATACAAAGAACCATTTGAAATGACAATTTGTTTTGGACTTAACTAATATCGTATTGTAATTCCAATATGAGTGATACAACAAAAATATAAACACAAATATTCCTGCATAAAAATTCATTCCACCTTTAGTCATCGCTGATGGTATAAATAAAAATATCGCAATAGCAGAAATAGAAGCCCATGCAATAGATTGTAAACTTAAGCCCCTTCCTAATCCAGACTTACCTTCTTCAACATCATCACGCAAAAGCTCTATCAAGATAAAACGAACTATGCCGAAAATCATCAAAATCAAAATTGTTTGCACAATCCTAATACTTTGAAACCAAAAGATATTCCATGGATTATACCGATAGATATCCAAACTATTATAAATAGTTCTTTCATTGATAATTAATAAAACCACAATGTAAACACCATATATCACAACACCTAATATCAATGGCAAAATAAATCTCCACATCTTTGAAAATCTATTGTGCTCCAAAGCTAAACTTGTAATTGCAAAGAAAAATATAGATATAAACACTGTAAACCATGTGATATCAGCACCTAACGAATAATAATCACCCATCAAATCTTTAATCACAGTATTCGAGTTAATTAAAGCTACACATAAAAGTACTGCAATAATCAAGACAAACTTATTCCGTGAAATACTCGCAAATAATCCTTCTAACATTATATCTTGTACCTTATTATTGATTTTTATATTTCACTTATGAAACAGATCACTTGCTACCTAAAACTATCAATTGCACCAATTTATTCCAACCTGCATATAAGCAACAAATAAAACCATACATAAATGTAATCAGCGCAGTTACGAACCAAGCTTCATCGAAACTTGTCAAAAATAACACTATGGATAACAAACTAATAAAAGTTACCCAATGAAGAACACGATAACTTACGCTTTTTGAGAAAAAGTTCATTGCACCAATCAATATCATTCCCACCATAAATATCGCCCAAACATATTCTTGCAATATCATCATAAGATTCATCACTACACTTATCAATGTTGTAAATATTTCATTTGCATCACATGATTCAACGGATTGGGCAAACAATACAATAATAACGATTAAGAATAGAATTAATACAATGGCGGTAATTAATTGAATGAAAACAAATTTCATCCACCAAGTAGATTTCCCCTTCTTGGTAGAAACACTCATAAACACACTGTAATTCCAATATGCATGATAAAATAAGAACATAAAAATAAATATTAATGCGAAAAATGGTGATCCTTTCATTAACATCGTAGGGACGAACATAAACAATGCAATTGCAGAAATAGCGGATGAAGCAATGGCTTGTAAACTTGAAAGCATTGGGATTTTATATTGTCTATCATCAACACTCGCACGCAATACATCCATCCATATAAAACGTACAAGCATAAGACTTAGAATGATAAAAGCAGTTTGAAAAATTCTGATAATTTGATGTGCCAAATAATACCAAGATGTATTAAAGTAATAAATTCTAAAGCTATCTAAAATGTCTTCTACATTCATAAACCATAAAATTGAAGTATAAATAACCCACATTATTATGGATAGAATCAAAGGCAGCATAATTCTCATAATAGAAGAAAAGTTATTTTGCTCTAGTGTTAAGCTTATTGATGCAAAAAAGAATATAGAAATAAAAAATGCTAAAAACATTACATCGCTCTCAGCATAATATCGTCCCTTCAACAAAGATTCGAGCCAAAAATTTGTAACAATGAAAGCAATACATAAAAATATAGTGATAATCAATGTTACAACATTTCCTTTTACGGCTTCCCATAAATCATCTAACATTTTCTTCCTTTAATCATCAATCTTATAATTAGACCGACATTTTAAATCAATTAAAATAATCATCAATGTATTATTAGAAATATTCAATTAATTTAATAACTGCTGATTCAACGACTCTTTAATTTGCACATAAGCTTCTTGCACATAATTCTCTGCCCAAGCTTGATCATCAATCACTTCGAGTCTAACTGCACAATGCTTATATTCAGGCGTTTTGGTGATAGGATCACCCACATCCAATGTAAGCTTATTACATGCACCAATCCACCATTGATATGTCATATAAACCGCGCCTTTATTCACTCGTCCATTGAAATTAGCGCGTGTCATCACTTGCCCACGGCGCGATGCAATCCATACTAAATCTTGATCTTTAATGCCCATTTGCATTGCATCTTCAGGATGAATCTGCACAAACCCTGGTTCATCTGCCAATGTTTGTAATGCGCTACAATTGCCTGTCATAGATCGGCAAGAATAGTGCCCAACCTCACGAACAGTAGATAATATAAAAGGATATTCTTGATCAGTTTTCTCTAATGGCGGGCGCCATTCTGTGGCATATAACTGCCCTTTTTTAGATGGTGTTGAGAAGATATTATCTTTATAGAGCCATTCCGTACCTTGATGATTTTCATCAGGACAAGGCCATTGAACATGCCCTAAACCTTCTAATTTTTCATAAGTCACGCCAGAAAAAGATGGGCACAGCGCTCTCATTTCATCCCAAATTTCTTTTGTATTGGCATAACTCATGGGATAGCCCATCGCGGTGGACATCAAACTGATGATCTGCCAATCTGTTTTTACATCGCCTTTAGGTTCTACAGCTTTATTGAAGTGTTGGAAACCACGATCAGCAGAAGTATAAACGCCTTCATGTTCGCCCCAAGATGTTGCAGGAAATACAACATCCGCCATTAAAGCTGTTTTGGTCATAAAGATATCTTGCACAATGACAAATTCTAATTGCTCAAAGGATTGCTGAACCATAGATAAATCAGCTTCTGTTTGCATTGGATCTTCGCCCATCACATAAAATGCTTTGATCTTATCTTCATGCACCACTAAGTGCGGCACTTCACTTAAGAATTCACCCACTTTATCCGGCAAAGATTCTACATTCCAAGCTTTGGCAAATTTCTCACGCACTTTTGCATCCGTCACAGATTGATAACCTGGGAACTGATTCGGCAAAGCACCCATATCACAAGCGCCCTGTACGTTATTTTGCCCGCGCACAGGAGAAATACCAACATTAGGTCGCCCTAAGTTACCTGTTAACAGTGCCAAACTTGCTAAGGTTTTAACAGCATCCACGCCTTGATTCCATTGCGTTACACCCATTCCCCACATGATCAAAGCGCCCGATGATTTAGCATACATTCGTGCGGCTTCACGTATTTTTTGTGCAGGAATTCCTGTAATGGTTTCAGAATATTCAGGCGTATATTGCTGAACCGTTTGTTTCATGGCTTCAAAGCCTTCAGTGAATTGATTCACATAATTGGCTTTATAAAGTTTTTCTTCAATAATCACATGAACAAAAGCATTCAATAATGCGACATTTGTACCATTTTTGAGTGGCAACCATAAATCTGCAATGCGAGCAGTTTCAATATAACGAGGATCGCACACAATGATCTTCGCACCTTTCTCTTTTGCTTTGATGACACGGCGCGCGATGATCGGATGAGAATCTGCTGCATTATAACCAAAGACTAAAATACAATCTGCATCCTCAATTTCATTGATTGAGTTGCTCATTGCGCCGTTTCCTACAGTTTGTTGCAGACCTGCAACAGATGGTGCATGTCACACCCGAGCACAACAATCTATATTGTTCGTCCCCACAACTGCACGTGCAAATTTTTGCATCAGATAATTCACTTCATTGCCTGGCCCACGAGAAGAACCTGTCAAGTAAATGCTATCTGAGCCATATTGATCTTTAATTTTAGAGAGATTTTCAGAAGCAAAGTTAATCGCCTCTTCCCACGAAACGGGCTGTAATGGCTCGTTACGATTTTTACGCATCATTGGCGTTGTTAAACGTGGTGTTAAGATTTTCGTATCATTGATAAAATCCCAACCATAATAGCCTTTTAAGCACAATTCGCCTTGATTTGTATAGCCATCTGCACCTTCAGCACCGACAACTTTACCATCTTCCACCATCAAGTAGAGCTTACAACCTGATGCACAATAAGGACACACTGTTAAAATTTTTTCCACAATATTCTCCCTCAATTTTATTGCGTTAAGCTCACTAAAATTTTAGCGGCAGAAGCTTCTCGTTTTTCTTGAATGATTTCATCCATAGATTTTGCATCCATGATGCTCAACGCATGCGTTGGACAAACTCGCACACAGGCAGGACCTGTTGCGACTTCATGGCATAAATCACATTTTAATGCTTGGCTATCTTCCTGTGTCAAAACAGTCATTGCGCCAAATGGGCAAGCAATCGCACAATTTTTACAGCCAATGCACAATGATTGATCCACAATCACAGCATCATCCTGCCTTGAGATTGCGAATGTTGGGCAAACTTCTGCACATGGTGCATTTTCACATTGACGACATAAAACTGGCAGAGTGATTTTCGCACCTCGAATCACTTTTAAGCGCGGTGAAAATGTTTCTTTTGGTAACAATGTTTGTAATTTAATTTCAGAGTGCGCAACTGCACAGGCAATTTCACATGTTCTACAACCGATGCAACGCTCCGCATTCACTGTAATGAATTTATTCATGACGCAACTCTCTTGCCACAAATTGTGGCGGGAAAATGGGTTGAACTTGTAAATATTTAATGATCCCTTCAGCTGCTCTTCTGCCATCTGACATTGCAGTCACAACCAAATCAGCGCCACGGACAACATCCCCCCCTGCAAAGATTTTTGCATTGCTCGTTTGGCAGAATTTCTCTTCGCCTCTGGGCGCATCAATCCCGCCCCATTTATCTAATTTCACATGATAAGGCGATAACCAAGGCATTGCATGAGAGCTAAAGCCAAAGGCTTGCAAAATAATATCCGCATCTAAAATAAATTCAGAGCCTGTAATTTTCTGTGGCTTTCTTCTGCCTGAGGCATCTGGCGCACCCAATTCAGTTTTAACCATTTCAATGCCAGCAACTTTGCCATCTTCATTCAATACAATGCGTAATGGCTGAACATTGAATAAAAATTCAACGCCTTCTTCTTTCGCATTTTTCACTTCTTTTTTAGAACCAGGCATGTTTGCTTCATCACGGCGATAAGCACAAGTCACAACTTCAGCGCCTTGGCGAATGGATGTACGTACACAATCCATTGCAGTATCACCGCCACCCAAAACAACCACTTTTTTGCCTGCTGTATTCACATAAGGCTCTTTTTCTAGCTGTGCTAAATCCATCACATGTTTTGTATTAGCAGTTAAGAAAGGCAATGCATCATAAACATCATCCGCATTTTCATTCTCTAAACCTGCTCGTGTATATTGATAGGCGCCAACACCAACAAAGACTGCATCATAATCACGCATGAGATCAGCAAAGGAGATATCTTTGCCCACTTCTGTATTTAAGTGAAATTCAATACCCATCTCTGTAAACAGTTCACGGCGATGGATAAGAATCTCTTTATCCAGTTTAAATGATGGAATACCAAATGTAAGCATCCCGCCAATTTCAGGATGGCGATCAAACACAACAGCTTTGATGCCATTCTTAGTTAAAACATCCGCACAGCCTAACCCAGCTGGCCCTGCACCAATGATCGCTACGCGCTTACCAGTTGACACAACATTGGATAAATCAGGCTTCCAGCCCATTTCAAAAGCAGTATCTGTAATATATTTTTCAATGTTACCGATTGTCACTGCACCTAAATCTCTACGATCCAAAGTACAAGCGCCTTCACATAAGCGATCTTGCGGGCAAACTCGTCCACAAACTTCGGGCAATGAACTGTATTGATGACACAATTCAACAGCCTCTAAAATTTTGCCTTCTTTTGCCAATTGAATCCAATGGGGAATTTGGTTGTGAACTGGGCAAGTCCATTCGCAATAAGCATGATCGCCACAAGTGATACAGCGCTCGCCTTGTTTTTCAATATCACATTGGTTAAAACCAATATAAATTTCATCAAAGCCTGTTTTACGAGCTTCAATGGCAATTTTATCTGCATCTTTTCTTGGAATTTTACCTAAATTATCTAGGATGGAAGATCGTTGTGGCGCTTGATATCCATGATTCCCCAACATTGTGCGCAATTGTTTTTGTTGCTGATTATGCTGAATTAAACTTTCATCATAATATTGAATCGCATTCGTTGGGCAAGCATTCACACACGCAGGACCATCGTTTCTGTCTTCACATAAGTCACATTTATGTGCGACGGCTTCATAATTCAATAAACCATCCTGAGTTTGTGCATTGATGACAGAAATCACACCAAATGGGCATGCAATCACACAGTTTTTACAGCCAATGCATTTCTCTTCGATTAATTTAACGTAATCATCTCTAAAAATTAATGCATCCGTTGGGCACACTGCTACGCAAGGCGCATCATCACATTGATGGCACATCACAGATGTTCGAACATCGCCATTGTCTAACAATGTCACTCTTGGTAAAAAGTTATCTTTATTTTCTGGCCAAATCTCATCATTGTGAGATAAGACACAAGCGGTTTCGCATGCTAGGCAACCAATACAACTTAATGGATCAGTCAAAACGAATCGATTCATATCCCGCACCTGTTTCTTTTATATTAATTATTAATGTCTGTAATTTTATAATAAATGCGCTATTTACTGCTGTTTTGCGATCTTATACATGATTTAGAGCAAAAAGTGGCTGAATTTAGTCTGATTGTTATTGAGATTCATCATAAATGTTTATCAGAATCTGTCTAATTTATTTTCTTTTAGGAAATTCTCGAAATCTTCTATCGCCAAATTGATGACGATATAGTACAATGCAATCCCTGATATATATACATTTTATCCCAATCAGGAATTATTCATGACACGTTTTATCTTTGTGACTGGTGGTGTTGTTTCATCACTGGGTAAAGGCATTGCCGCAGCTTCACTTGGCGCTATTTTAGAATCTCGTAAACTTAAAGTAACTATGATGAAACTTGATCCATACATTAACGTGGATCCTGGTACTATGAGCCCGTTTCAGCATGGTGAAGTTTATGTGACAGAAGATGGTGCTGAAACTGACTTAGACCTTGGTCACTATGAACGTTTCATTCGCATGACTGCAACGCGTAAAAATAGCGTAAGCGCAGGTCGTGTTTACTTGAACGTTATCCAACGCGAACGCCGTGGTGATTACTTAGGCGGTACAGTTCAAGTTATTCCACACATTACTAACGAAATCAAAACTTGTATTCGTCAAGCTGCAGGCGATGCTGATGTTGCCTTGATTGAAATCGGTGGCACAGTGGGCGATATTGAATCATTACCATTCTTGGAAGCGATTCGTCAATTAAGCTCAGAATTAGGCCGTGATCAGTCATTGTTCATGCATTTGACATTATTACCTTACTTACAAGCTTCTGGCGAATTAAAAACAAAACCAACACAACATTCTGTGAAAGAATTGCGTTCAATTGGTATTCAACCAGACATCTTAATCTGCCGCTCTGAAGTTGCTATTCCTGATGATGAAAAGAGCAAAATTGCACTATTCACTAACGTGCAAAAAGAAGCAGTGATCCAATGCTTGGATGCTAAAACAATCTATGCTTTACCACGCATTTTGCATGAAGAAGGTTTAGATCGCATCGTATTAGATTACTTGAAACTTTCAGCACCTGAAGCAGATTTAACAGAATGGGATGCGGTTGTTGAGAAAATCTTAACACCACAATCACAAGTTAATGTATTAATGGTTGGTAAATACATCGATTTAACAGATGCTTATAAATCAGTGAATGAAGCATTGTTCCACGCTGGTATCAAAAATTCAGTGAAAGTTAAAATTCACTATTTAGATTCAGAAACATTGGATAATGCAAAAACTGAAGAAGAATTAGCTCCATACTTCTACAACATTGATGCAGTTTTAGTACCTGGCGGCTTTGGTGAGCGCGGCATTGAAGGTAAAATCAATGCTGTTCGTTATGCACGTGAACATAAAATTCCTTACTTCGGTATTTGCTTAGGTATGCAAGTTGCTGTGATCGAATATGCACGTAATGTTGCAGGCTTAACAGATGCAAACAGCTCAGAAATTCGCTCAGATACACCACATCCTGTGATCGGCTTAATCACTGAATTCACAAATGCAGCAGGTGAAACTGAACGCAGAACAGCTAAATCAGATGTTGGCGGTACAATGCGTTTAGGTGCACAAACATGTATTTTAGAGAAAGATTCCAAAGCATACTCAATTTATCAAAAAGAAGAAGTGATCGAGCGTCATAGACATCGTTACGAATTCAATAATGATTACTTGAATGTATTGAAACAAGCAGGCTTGAAATTTGCAGCTTGGTCAAAAGATAAAGAATTGGCTGAAATCGTTGAAATTCCAGAGCATCCTTGGTTCATTGCATGCCAAGCACATCCCGAATTCAAATCAACACCACGCGATGGCCATCCATTGTTTGTAAGCTTCATTGCAGCAGCAGTTGAACGCCAAAAGAAAACTTCTGGCCAATAATTCTAAATCTTATATAAATATCTCGCCTTAATGGCGAGATTTTTTATACTCATTAATTTAAGCATTTAAGAACAATAAAATATGAAAAAATATGCTGCATTAATTATTCTATTAAGCTCAATATTTACTTCGCTTCTTTCTGCTGAAACAGTTCAATACAATATCCCCTTTTCATTTTATCGCGGAGCTGATGTTTACAAATCACCTTTCTATGATCATCACAAAGATCCGACAATATTGATAGAAAAGAGCTATAAACGTACAACAAGCTTCCAAAACTTCGCCATTCAATTTGGTTTCAAACCAATCCATGATATAGGTGATGGAAATTTTGGCTACCCTCACTATTTAACCTCGCAACATTCTAGTGAATATTATCAATTGCTAAGGAAAGGATATTTATATAGCAATCGACAGGATTATTAGATCACAGCTATGATCTACTGAAAGTTTGATATAAAATGGTATGAATTTTTTATTTAGGAATATGACTAAATGATGAAGTATTTAGGATTAGCTTCTCTAATGATCGCTGTTACTGGTTGTTCTAGCACAGTTGAGCACATCATTACACCTACAGATGATGCTAAAGATTCAAAGCTAAGCTGGGAAATGGAAGGTCGCGCACCTGAATGGCACGTCAGCATCAATGATCAACGCTTTCATGGATCATTTCCTGGCCGCTATGAAGGTCGCATGATGAGCTGGGAAGAAACCACGAAAGGCAACAAAACCCACTTAAAATCCACTAATCAATTAGCAAACATTGAATTGACGGAAAAAGACTGCTCTGTGACAGGTAAAGATTTCTCCCATTCAGCTGTTGTCAAAATTAACAAGCAAACATTTAAAGGTTGCGCTAAACGTAAATCATGAGTCGATTATCAGTAATATTATTTGAGCCTGAAATTCCACCAAATACAGGCAACATCATCAGACTTTGCGCAAATACAGGCGCAAAGTTACATTTAATTAAGCCATTAGGTTTTAAATTAGAAGATAAAGCTTTAAAAAGAGCGGGATTAGATTATCACGAATGGGCTGATCTCAAAACTTGGGACAGCCTGGCTGAATGCTTAGATTACATCAAACCTAACAATGCATTTGCCATGACAACTAAAGGTACACATTCATTCTTTGATGTGAAATTCACAGATAATGATGCTTTAATTTTTGGCCCAGAAACGCGTGGATTACCAATGGATTTCTTGAATAGCTTGCCACATGAAACATTGTGCCGCTTGCCAATGACAGAAAATGGCCGTAGCTTAAACTTATCTAACAGCGTTGCCATCGCAATCTATGAAGGATGGCGCCAATTGAATTTTACTTCTTTGAGTTAAGTAGCTTTCTTTTCCGTTCTGCTCGAATTGTTCGGGCAGTTTTCGGATCTATCTGTAATGGTCGATAAACTTCTATGCGATCGCCATCTTGTAAAACATAATCCAACTCTACTGATTGATTGAAAATGCCATAAATAGGCGATTCAATCATTGCTTTGGCTTTTTTATCTAATGCAAAAGAAGACAATGCATCTTTCAATGCACTGCCTTCTTCGATCATTTGATATTCTTGCAATTGCTCATTGGGCAATGCCAAAACATATTCAATTTTTATCATATTATTCGCCATAAACAACCTTCGCTCGATCAGAGAAAGCTTTGATCATGGAACCATACATATTCTCAAAAATTGGATTGAGCATATTGGATAACAAGCCAATCGATAAAGTAAAATCGAGTTCAAATTCTATCGTGGATTCAGTTTCTGAAACATTCACGAACTTCCATTCGCCACGTAATTTTTTGAAAGGCCCATTCACTAAAGACATGTGAATCACTTCTCCATCCACCATTTGGTTTCGTGTTGTGAAAGTTTTATTCACTGGCCCCATCAAAACGCCGATCGAAGCGTCCATTTCATTTTCAGTTTGGCGAAGTATCCTAGCTGTTTTACACCAAGGTAAATATTCTGGATACTTCTCCACATCATTAACTAAATCAAACATTTGCTTAGCCGAATAAGGTACGACTTTACTTTTACGGATAATTGGCAAAGAAAACTCCTGTTACTTCTGTTGCGCCGCCTGCACTGCGGTAATCGCAATAGTGTAAACGATATCTTCAACTAATGCACCACGAGATAGATCATTCACAGGCTTTGCCAAGCCTTGAAGCACAGGACCAATGCTGATTAAGTTCGCACTTCTCTGCACTGCTTTGTATG
>JAFMTC010014418.1:0-19613 GCA_018845635.1 Nicrophorus orbicollis | reverse complement strand
ATAGGTTAGCGGCTTAAAAGCTGTTGTCGAGTGCTTCGTTGTCATTTAGATATGCTCAACTGATAGAATTTCATACAATTGTACACCGCTTGGTGTTTCAATACGAACTTCATCACCTTCTTCTTTGCCAATCAATGCACGCGCAATTGGAGACGTCAAAGATAACATACCTTGTTTAACATTTGCTTCATGCTCACCAACGATTTTATATGTCACTTCTTTATCTGTATCTAAATTCAACATTGTAATCGTTGTACCAAAAATCACTTTACCTGTTGGTTCAATTGCTTTCACATCGATGATTTGAGCGTTTGACAAACGTGCTTCATAATCTGCTAAACGTGCTTCAATAAAACCTTGCTGTTCACGCGCTGCATGATACTCAGCATTTTCCTTCAAATCGCCGTGCTCTCTTGCTTCAGCAATGGCCGCGATTACTTGTGGTCTTTGCACTGTTTTTAAATCATGAATTTCATTACGTAATGTTTCAGCGCCTTCCACTGTCATTGGGAACTTTTGCATGTTTACCACCAACCCTTATTTTCCATATTAATCCAAGGCTCTTTTGGTTCGAGCTTTTCACCTTTTTGTAGCAATTCAATTGAGATATCATCAGGTGATCTAAAGAATGCCATCCAGCCATCTTTAGGCGGTACATTCAACTCAATCCCTGCATCCAAAGCTTTTTGGCATACCTCATAAATGTCATCCACTTCAAAAGCTAAATGACCAAATGCACGGCCAATGCCATACTTTTCATCTGAATTCCAGTTGTACGTCAACTCAACTTCCGCACCTGATGGATCGTTAGGCACAGCTAGATAGACCAACGTACATTCCCATTGAGGATACTCTTTACGGCGAGTTTCAACTAACCCTAAAATATTACAATAAAAATCCAGTGATTTTTCCAAATCCGCAACACGAACCATAGTATGTAGGAATTTCATACATTTCTCCTGCAAAAAATGACCTAAAGTTAAACTACATAGTAATTTAACATATAGATCATTCTTAATTTAGATAAAATTATTATTGTGCAACCACAACCAATGCTGCGCGCACTAAACGATCATTCAATGTGTAACCTTTTTGTGTTACATCAATGATCTCATTGCTCTCTTTGCCTGGCATTGGCACAACAGCAATCGCCTGATGAAGATCAGGATTCAAAGATTCACCTGTAGGTGCAATCTGTTTAACGCCGAATTTTTCTACAGCATTCAATAGCATTCTGTAAGTTAATTCAGAACCTTCTTTAAATTGAGCTAAATCTTCAGATAGATTATCTTTTTTATTTAATTCATTAATCTCTGCTTCAACAGCATCTAAACAAGGTAGTAATTCCTTCACAAATTTTTCCAATGCAAATTTATGTGCATTAGCCAAATCAATTTCAGTTCTTCTACGCAAATTTTTCATATCTGCTTCTGAAACTAATAAACGTTGAAAAAGTGCTTCTTTTTCCTGTGTCAGTTTCTCAATTTGTGAAACCAAATCAAGATCATCCAAAGATTCTGAGGAATCACCTTCAACATTAGACTCTTCAACCAACATCTCTTCTGTTGCTTCTGATAGCTCTTTCTCTTTTTCAGTATTACTCATACTTTTTCCCTTAAACTTAGTGAATAGTTTATTCAACATGAGGATTAATCTGACTTTTTCAAGTCACTATTCATCCCAATCTTCTAAACCATCCAAGTCATATTCTTTTTCTAGTCGCTTTAAAAGCGCACGTTCTTCGCGTTTTGCTTCGATATCACGCCATGCTTGAGATTGTGTCATTTTTACATCAGGAATCTCTTCTTCTTCTACAGAATCTTCATCGAGCAAATCATTATCGTCTTCAAAATCAGTTTTCATATAAACCTCACTTTTATAAATTTATAACAGCCTTATATATGAATCTTCTAAAAAAGCAACATTATTGATATTTTTTTCTACAAAAATAAAAAAAGCTAATGCTGATATTCGCATTAGCTTATTGATATATATTATTTTTCTTAATATGTCAGAAAATGTAAATTTATTAAACTATTGGTTGCCATCAATGTCAAAAGTACGCTTCTTTTTATGCATAATTTTAACGTTCTTTTTCTCTGTTCTTTGTGGGTTAAAATCACTTTGAACTTCTTTCATTGGCTTTTCTTTTCGATTGAATAATTGCTTCACACGCTGTTTATTTTGGCGAGAAACGCTCGCTTCAAAAGAGTCGAAAGCAAATGGATTTCTATTTTCATTAACAATCGATTGGTTAACGCTATTGAAAGGATCATCAGATTGATGAGAAATTGAATTATGATCGTTAAAATCATCTTTCATTTGTTTAGCTGCAAAATGGTTAGAGCGTTTTTTCTGTGGTTGCTGGCTATTATTGTTATTATTATTTTTGCCACCCAACTTACGTAAACCACGGCTAACACCAACGCGCTTTTCTGTTTTCTCTGGTTTATCTTTAGTATTACGATTTTTGATGCGAAGAATATTGTGGGAACGTTGTGGCGGTGTTGGTTGTACTTTTGGTAATGTCCATTTCAGTTCTTGTTCCATTGATTCCACCCAAGGAATCTCATCTAATGTCACAATGGAAGAAGTATTATGAACATTAAAGCGCTCGCCAATTGTATTAATACGTTCTTTAAACTCTAAACCTACATCAGGTAAATCAAAGAAGATAATATCTGTAATACCTGTCAGTTCGATTGTTTGTGCCACAGCTTCTGGTAATAACAATACAGATAAATCCCCTGAAACAAATCGCTCAATCACTTTATCTTTAGCTTCATCTGATAAGTTCGCGTGAAGAATTCGTGAGCGAACTTTGCCTTGATACAAATATTCTTCTAATCGATGTGCATTGTGTCTTGTGCGTGTAATGATCAAAGTTTTCTTCTCAGAACCTTTCAATCGATTACGCAAATATGAACGCTTATAATTACGATCAACCAACACAATGTGGTGCTCATCCATAGATTCTTCAGCCACTGTATCCACAGCACTATCCATGCTTGGCGCTTTCACTTGGAAATCCATTGCATTAGGCGCTTCTTCCGCTTCTACAATGAAGCCAAATGATGGCTCTTCAGCAACAGTCACTTCTGGCTCAGCTTCAACTTCGATGATAATCTTAACTTTTGATTCAACAGCTTTTTCTGTTTTTTCTACTTTCACAATTTGCTCAGCTTTTTTCACAGGCTGAGAGCTAGGATCTTCATTCACACTCATCAATGAAAGAACCTTGCAATCTTCCGCCAATTGACTAAGCACTGGCTTCACAATATTTGCAATGAAAGTTAAACCTTTCTCTTGTGAAATGACAATAAAATTACTGAACTCCGCAGCCGATTCACTCAATGCACTCGTCATTTGCAATGTCATCATTGGCGCGACAATTACTGTTTTTCTCAATGAGCTACCATGAGCAGTATGAGGATAGATCGTTTGTACTTTATCATCACCCAAAACACGCTCAAGCAATAAAGCTACGTCAAAGCAAGCTGATACTGTTGCTGTTATAACAACAATGGGACGTTTGCCATCAAATTTTTGACATTCAGATTGAAGAAACTGAAGCGTTTCTTTATTCACAATTGACGTTGAATGTAATTTTTTCAGTTCAGGATAGACAACAGCTACCTGCTTAGCGTGATCACTCAACGTGTCACATGAATCGACCGTAATTTTTTTGTTCATCGTAAACTTTTATATAACAATTCCCAAGAGAACATTCAGGCGAAGTAAGATCCCCAAATGCAATAATTCAAAACTTATACCAATACCGAGAACTTATGGGCTGATCATCCATCAAGCCATCTCTAATATTTTTGGTTAGTGAATAACTACTATACTGAATAATATCATAGAAGTCATTTTTTAATTCGTTACCACAACAAATTATTTATAATTGGGTATAATTGCTCATTATACTTTTCATGCCACATAAGGATCATAATGAAAAAGATTATTAAATGGATAAACTTTGCGTTGTTTTTATTGTTTTTAACGTTTGTATTCTTCATTCTCTATTTAAATAGAGAAGCAACGGTTCATTTTGACTTCTTGTTTGATGAAGTTCAATTAGTCATGCCAGCTTTCATCAGCATCATTTTCTTAGCAGGTGCATTCTGTGGCATCATCGTGACATTGATTTTAAGCATTGGAAACTTTGGTCAATCATGGCGCCAAAAACGCGAGCTTAAAGCTGCGCAGAAATCTTTGAAGAAATTACAAGAAGAGACAGCGCTATAATTCATGTTTGAATATATATGGATATTGCTCCCTTTAGGTTTAATTATTGGTTGGTATGCGGCTAAAGTTGATAGCTCTAGAAAGCGCAAACTGCATCAATACTTAAACCTACGTTATTATCTCGAAAAAGATAAAAGTGCTGAAAAGCTGTCTGTTTCAACAGATAATGCAATTCCATTGAATATTGAAGATGAAGGCATCAGCTTCACACTCACCTTAGGCGATGCTTATCGTAGGCGCGGTGAAGTGGATAAAGCCATAGAAATGCATGAATATTTGTTGGGCACTTTATCCATCAATGATAAAAATCGCCATCAAGTACTAATTTCTCTAGCAGAAGATTACAGTGTTGCGGGGATTTTTGATCGCTCTGAAAATACATTACGTGAATTATTATCAACGCCTTATCACGACTTTGCTGCATTAAAATTATCGGCATTATACAAGCAACAGAATGATTGGTTACAAGCCGTTGGCATGTACGAGCGCATTGAAAATCATAAAACATTATATGCAACAGAAGTTGCGCATCTATATTGTGAATTAGCTGAACAATCCATCAATGACAATGACTTTAAACAAGCATCATTCTGGACACAACAAGCACTCAATATCTCGCCTGATTTAGCTCGCATCAGCTTAATCAACGCTTATATTGCATTGTATAATCAGCAATATCCTGTCATCATTGATCAGTTGAATTTATTGTCTCAACAACAAGCATCACTGATTCCTATCATCATCCCAATTGCTTACCAAGCAATGATGCATGAAGATAATCAAAGATTTCCAACATGGCTGGATAAACAAATTCAAAAATATCCATCATATTTCTATCTCAAAATTTGGAAAACACACTTATTAGTGATGAATGAGTCCATTCCAAGCGCAACCACATATTTATATCAAGCCCTTAAAAAAACTAGAAACTTGCAGGGCGTCACTTTATTGAATCAATTACAATCATTAGAAAATCACAGGCATCAAGAAATTTTTGAGCTATATCACCAAACATTTCATCATGTTATTGATTACTATGCTCAATTCAGATGCGAAAAATGTGGCTTCGTTTCCAAGACACTTCAGTGGCACTGCCCTAGCTGCCAATCTTGGAATACAGCTGCACCTGTTTCTGATATTATAGCTTTACAAAAATAGTTTAAGAGGAATTTATGCAAACGACTTCTCCCATCATCGTTGCGGTTGATGTTGCTGACGAGCGCGGCGCGCTTAATTTAATGGATGCTTTGGATCCAACGCTTTGTCGCTTAAAAGTTGGCAAAGAGTTATTCACATTAGCAGGCCCAAGCATCGTAGAAAAAATGCAAAATAAAGGCTTTGAAGTCTTTTTAGATCTTAAATTCCACGACATTCCAAACACTGTAGCAAGCGCAGTTAAAATGGCTGCTGAATTAGGCGTTTGGATGGTTGATTTACATGCTTTAGGCGGCCGTAAAATGATGTGTGATGCTAAAGAAATTTTAGCAGGCTACAGCAAACCACCTTTATTGATTGCAGTAACATTACTAACAAGTATGAGCGATGAGATGGCTCATGAAATTGGTTTAATTGGCAACAAAGATGAAATCGTGACACGCTTAGCAAATTTAGTTGCTGATTGTGGTTTAGATGGCGTTGTCTCTTCTGCCAATGAAGCAAAAATGATTAAAGAAATTCAACCAAATCTCGTAACAGTTTGCCCAGGTATTCGCCTAGATAACAGCATTGCAGATGATCAAGTACGCATCATGACACCAGCAAATGCCGTCAAAGAAGGTGCAAACTATTTAGTGATTGGCAGACCGATAACTCGTGCGGCAGATCCTCGTGAAGCGCTGCAATATATTATTTCTACCCTTTCTATTTGATTTTAGGAGATAGTAATTATGATGACTAAAGAAGAAGTTACTAAAAGAATTGAATCTGGCTTACAGTGTGAATACATACTTGTAACAGGTGATGATGGTCGTCATTTTGATGCAATTGTTGTGAGCGAAGCATTCACAGGCATCAGCAAATTAAAACAACACAAATTAGTATATGCAACATTGGGTGATGCGATGCAAACGGATGAAATCCATGCATTGGCTGTTCGTACTTATACGCCAGCAGATTGGGAGCGAGTACATGCACTCTAATAATGTTCCTAAACTTGTCATTGAAGGCAACGGCCCATTAAAAGGCTCAGTGGTTGCAAGTGGCGCTAAAAATGCTGTATTGCCAATTTTAGCAGCAACAATTTTAGCATCAGAACCTGTGACATTACATAATGTGCCAAAACTACAAGATGTTATTGTGCTCACAGATCTTTTAAAAGATTTGGGTGCAAAAGTTGAAATCAATGGCAATACTGTTGTCATTGACCCAACAAGCATCAATAAAATTAGAGCAAGCCATGATTTAGTTAAATTAATGCGTGCATCTATTTTAGTATTGGGCCCATTAGTAAGTAAATTTGGGGAAGCTGAAGTTTCACTACCTGGTGGCTGTGCAATTGGTAGCCGCCCTGTTGATCAGCATCTGAAAGGCTTAGAAGCTTTAAATGCTAACATCGAATTGAAAAATGGCTATGTATATGCATCAACAACAGATAAAGCTCGCTTAAAAGGTAACCACTTCACTTTTGATATGATCACTGTAACTGGTGCTGAAAATATCATCATGGCTGCTGTATTGGCAGATGGCCAAACGATTTTAGAAAACACGGCACAAGAACCTGAAGTAGTCGATCTATGTGACATGCTAGTAACATTGGGTGCTAAAATTCAAGGCATTGGCACTGCACGTTTAGTGATTGATGGTGTTGATAAGCTCAATGGTGGCGAACATACAATCATGCCTGATCGTATCGAAGTCGGTACATATCTTGTGGCTGGTGCAATGACTTATGGCGATGTAACAGTGAATCAATGCATTCCTGCACATCAAGAAGCAACCATTGAAGCTTTACTAGAAACAGGTTGTGGTGTTGAAGTGGGTGAAGATTTTGTACGTGTTTATCCTAAAGTGCAAAAACTAAAAGCCATTGATATCAAAACTCAACCTTATCCAAAGTTTGCAACCGATATGCAAGCGCAATTCATGGCATTAGCAACAGTGGCTGAAGGTAAATCCACCATCATTGAAACAATCTTTGAAAATCGTTTCATGCATGCCAATGAACTTAGCAGAATGGGTGCTAATATCCGTATTGAAGACCACATGGCAATCATTACAGGTATTGATAAACTCTCTGGTGCAGAAGTTTCTGCGACAGATCTTCGTGCATCTGCTGCATTGATTTTGGCGGGCTTAGTTGCTGAAGGCACAACGACGATGGATCAAATTTATCACTTAGATCGTGGCTATGACGGCATCGAAAAGAAACTAACATCTTTAGGTGCAAAAATTAAACGCATTTAATCTCAAATATTATTGAGACAAATAAAAAAGCCAGTTCAGTGAACTGGCTTTTTCATATTAAAGACCGATTATAGTAATTACAGTTTAAAAGAAAGGTGCTAAAAGTGGCATATTTATGCCTAAACTGATTTCACTATAATATATTCAAAAACTATTTCTTAAATTTAGCAATGAAATCATTATGTGCATTCATCTCATCTGCATTAGCATGAATCACTCTTGTTTTATCAGCAGAGCTATTCAAATTATTTTCAACTGCTTCCAACAAGCTTTGAGAAACTTCCATCACTTTTTCTTCAGCAACATCACCGCCAAACAGAGAATCCTGTCCGCCAGTCATTGCCAAATAAACTTGTGCGAGAATCTCCGAATCCAGCAATGCGCCATGTAATGTACGTTTTGAGTTATCAATCCCTAAACGCTTACATAAAGCATCCAAGCTATTACGTTGTCCTGGATACATATCACGCGCAACTTTCAAGCTATCAATCACGCTACATTGGCTCGTCAGAGATTTTAATCCTACTTTTTCCAACTCATGATCTAAGAATTTCATATCGAAGGCTGCGTTATGAATGATCAACTCACCGCCATCAATATAATTTGCAAAATCCTGAGCAATGGTTGCAAATACTGGCTTATCACTCAAAAACTCTTCGCTTAAACCATGGACATTAAAAGCTTCTACAGGCATATCGCGCTCAGGATTGATATATACATGAAAATGATTGCCCGTTAACATACGATCTACCATTTCTACGCAACCAATTTCAACAATTCGATCGCCAGTCGCAGGATCCATCCCTGTTGTTTCTGTATCCAATACGATTTGTCTACTCATCACTCAACCCTTTCTCATTTTTGACAGCGCTTGTCGCTAGCTCATCTGCTCGCTCATTTTCAAGATGCCCTGCATGCCCTTTTACCCATTGCCAATCAATAGAAGTATGACGATCACGCTCTGCCACCAACATTTTCCATAGCTCAACATTTTTCACAGGCTGATTACTTGCTGTTTTCCATCCACGTGCGATCCAGCCATTCACCCATTCATTGATGCCTTGTTGAACGTAACGAGAATCGGTAATCAATACAACATCGCAAGGCTTCTTCAATGCTTGCAATCCTTTGATTGCACCCATTAATTCCATGCGATTATTCGTAGTATCAGGATCATAACCAGATAGCTCTTTAATGTGACCACGATATTTCAAAATCGCGCCCCAACCACCTTTACCAGGATTGCCACTGCAAGCCCCATCTGTATAAATATAAACTTTATTATCCATCTTTATACTGCAACAGCCGCTTTAATATGAGGATGAGATTCGTAATTGACTAATTCAAAATCATCAAATTCAAAACTAAAAATATCTTTCTTTGCAGGATTAATTTTCAATTGTGGCAATGCTAAAGTTTCACGGCTTAATTGAAGATCTGCTTGCTCCATGTGATTTGAATACAAATGGCAATCACCACCTGTCCAAACAAAATCACCCACTTCTAAATCACACACTTGTGCCATCATGTGAGTTAAAATAGCATAACTTGCGATATTGAAAGGTACACCTAAGAAGATATCTGCTGAGCGCTGATATAACTGGCAAGATAGCTTGCCATCTGCCACATAAAATTGGAACAATAAATGACATGGCGGCAAAGCCATTTTATCTAATTCACCCACATTCCATGCATTAACAATAATGCGACGAGAATTTGGATTATTTTTAATTTGCTCTACAACTTCAGTAATCTGATCAATGTAACGACCATCAGCTGTTGGCCAACTGCGCCATTGCTTGCCATATACAGGACCTAAATCACCATTTTCATCTGCCCATTCATTCCAAATGCGCACACCATTATCCGTTAAATATTGAATATTCGTATTACCTTGCAAGAACCACAACAATTCATGGATGATGGATTTCAAATGTAATTTTTTCGTGGTTAATAATGGAAAGCCCTCCTGAAGATTAAAACGCATCTGATGACCAAAAATAGAATAAGTCCCAGTGCCTGTGCGATCTTCTTTAAATGCACCTTCCGTTTTAACTTTTTCCAATAAATCTAAATACGCTCTCATTTCATACCCTTTTGACGATAAGCAAACAACATTAATCCTAAACCTGCAACAATCATTGGAATACATAAAATCATTCCTGTTGTTAACCATTCTGTACCTAAACGATAACCTAAATGAGCATCTGGCTCACGGAAGAATTCTACAATAAAACGTGCAATACCATAACCTGCCAAGAACATGCCTGAAGCAGCACATTGAGGTCGAGGTTTAGCTGTGTACCACCATAATACAATGAATACCAATAAACCTTCAGTCACAGCTTCATATAGCTGTGAAGGATGTCTATACACTAAATCACCCAATGTTGGCGCATGTTCAAAGAATACGCCCCAAGTTTGATCTGTATATTTACCCCATAATTCACCATTGATAAAGTTACCAATGCGACCAAAGAATAATCCTAATGGCAATAATGGCGCAAAGAAATCTGTAATTTGCCAAAAGCTTTTTTTAATTTTCTTACGAATCAATAATGCAGCAACTAAGGTCCCCAATAATCCGCCATGGAAACTCATGCCACTCCATTCAACTATTTGTCCATTCCAACCAATGATAAACAATGGATTTTGTAAAACTTGCTCCCAGCCGTAGAAAAGCGCATAGCCAATTCTGCCACCTAAGACAGCACCAATGAACATATAAAATGCAGCATCATTAACATTATCTTTTGTCCATATTGATCCAGGTTTTTTAGCTCTATAACAACCTAAACCTATAGCAATCAGCAAAGCAACAATGTACATCAAAGAATACCAGCGAACAGCAACTGGACCTATTGAAAAAATAATCGGATCGATTTGAGGTGAAAAAAACATGTCTGTTACCTATTTTCAATAAAAAAGGGCTAATAAAAGTTAGCCCTTTTTTAAATCATAAAATAAATGTCATTACTCTGCTTTCGCAGGAGCCGCTTCAGCTTTCTTTGCTAAAATTTCTTTAGATACTTCATCAACAGCTTCAACGATTTCAGCATATGATGTAGCACGTGATGTTTCACCGTTCACTAAATATTTACCATCAATGATAAATACAGGCGTGTAATCCACTTTATATTGATTCTGAACCAAGTCAACTGCTCTATTATAGCTAGATGTTACTGGGAATGAGTTCCATAATTTTGCGAACTCTTCAGCATTAATATCTGTATTTTTTGCTAAATATGCAGCGATTGAATCTTTATCAAATGCACGTAAACGATCAACCATTGTTGCTTTGTACATTGCAGGATGGCCTTCTTCTACTTTATCCATTGCTTCCAATGTAAAGTATGTGCGAGCCAAACTTTCCCAAACACCTTCACCAGGCATTTGAATGCGTACAAAGTTTACACTTTCAGGTTTAGTTTTTAACCAATTAGCAACAGGTGCTTCTAATTGATAACAATGACCACAAGTATAAGAAAAAACTTCAACCACTTCCACTTGTGAAGGATCAGATGTTTTTACTAATTGAGCTGGCTCTGCCAATTCAATATACTTAGGTTGTGCATAAGCTGCCATTAACATCGTGCCTGCTAACAAAGCAGAGCCCAAAACTTTTTGCGAAATAGATTTTAACGACATGTAATTACTCTCTAATTGATTAATAATTATTTAGAACCCATATATTTAATATATGTAGCAACTGCATCAATTTCTGTATCAGACATACGCTCAGCAATGTCACGCATCATGCCCGCAGGGTCATTTGTACGTTTTGCATTTTTGAAGTTTTCTAATTGATTCACTAAATATTCATAATTTTGACCAGCTACCGCAGGATAAGCAGCAGGACCGTTACCAGAACCTGATGGGCTATGGCAAGCTGCACATGCTGGGATGCGCTTATTTAGATCACCGCCAAAATAGATCTGCTCACCACGAACCATCAATGCTTTTGCACTTTCTAAATCAACATCTACTTGCTTCACAGCATCTTCAGCTTTACGAACATTGCCTTTTGCTGCTCTCACAGCACGTGGTACTGATTTTGATTCTTTTTGCAATGCCGCATTTTCAGGATCAGCTTTCAATTGTTCTTTAATTTCTGCTTCTTTTGCTTCTGCTGCAACTAATTCTGCTTTCGCAGTTTCAATGCCAGCAGCTGCTGCTTGACGCTTAGCTTCAAAATCAGCATCTAATTTGTAATATGTTGTTGGTTGCTGGCTGAAATAAGCTGCAACGTTTGCAATATCTTGGTCAGATAATAAACCCGCTTGTGGGCTCATAGTCATTTCAAAACGTGAACCTGATGCATCTTTTGATTCTTTCAACGCATGTAATTGCACGCTTAAATAGTTAGCACCTTGGCCACCTAACTTCGCTTGGTTTGGCAATGCTGCAACACCTTCACCAAAAACACCATGACACGCCGCACATTGTGTTTCGACGATTTTTTTTGCTTCTTCAGGATTACCAACTAAAGTTTGAGCACTAGAAAATGCCATTGAAAGCCCAAAAGCTCCAAGTGCTAATAATAAACGATTATGAGACAGCACAATAATTCTCCTACACGATTTTTTCTGTCATTAATATTGAAAAATATCGCTTATTCTAATACAAAAGGGAAAAGAATGTTATATATTTTGCCTGAATCATGAAGCAGGTCAATTAATATTCTTTCCTTTATGCGATACAAATCATTAATTTAGTTATTTGTTTTCTTTTGCCAGTTCTGCTTCATAAGCATCCCAAGCAGCCCATTCATCCGCATTATCGACAACTTCTTGTGGATCTATCAATAAATAAACCCAACGTTCATCCATTAATTTCTCAATTTCCACTAAGCGCAGAGCATTTTCTTTAGGAATCAATGGATAATCAAAACCATCACGATCATTACGGCAAATCGCTAGATTACCATTACCCAATTGCTTTCTCTGCTCTGCTGTCACGCTCACATAACGAATCTTTTTACCATCTGAGCTAAAGTTAAATTGGTCATTTGCCTTTTCAACATTGACTCTCTTTTGATCAATGATTCTACGTGCTTCCACACGCAATGCTTTACGTTGTTGTTTCAAACTAACTTCTTGATTGGACTCTTGAGCTTTCGCTTTTTGAGCTTTTTCACTGGCAAGAATCGCATCCTGCTGAGCCTTCTTTTCAGCATCTAACTTCGCTTTAACATCTTTATCACGATAAGCTTGGTGCTTAGTCTTCTTTTTATCTTGCTCTACTTTTTTCGCACGATCTTCAGAAACTACACCTGCTTTTAAAAGTTGATCACGCAATGACACGATTCTTCCCTCTTACTTCAAATTAAAATAACAAACGGCAACGGATTGTGCCTTCAACATTCTGCATCTCTTTATGCAAAGACTCAGCGTCTTTTTCAGATGATTTCACATCTAAAACTACATAACCGATATCACCAGCTGTTTGTAGATATTGCGCATCAATATTCATATCATAGTTAGAAACTAAGTTATTCATGGTGCGTAAAATACCTGGAACATTGCGATGAATATGCAAAATACGATGACTTTCTGGATTCACTGGCAATGAAACTTCTGGGAAGTTTACAGCACTTACTGTTGAGCCATTGTCTGAATATTTCGCTAATTTAACTGCTACTTCGCCTGCGATATTCTCTTGAGCTTCCATAGTTGAACCACCAATGTGTGGCGTTAAAATCACATTTTTAAAACCACGCAATGCTGAAATAAACTCATCTTGGTTAGATTTTGGTTCAGTTGGGAAAACATCAATTGCAGCGCCTGACAAATGTTTAGACTCAATAGCATCAGCCAAAGCATCAATATCAACAACGCTACCACGAGAAGCATTAATCAACACAGCGCCTTTTTTCATCAACTTAATATTCTCACGGCTCATCAAATTTTTAGTCGATGCATCTTCTGGGACATGGCAAGTCACCAAGTCAGAGATTTCCAATAATTTTTTCAATTCTACTGATTCAGCATTACCTAAAGCCAACTTAGTTTCAGTATCATGGAATACAACATGCATACCAAAGTTTTCAGCCAAAATACCTACTTGCGTACCAATGTGACCGTAGCCAATAATGCCCAAAGTTTTGTTACGCACTTCATGAGAACCTGTTGCTGATTTCAACCAGCCACCTTCATGACATACTGCATTTTTCTCAGGAATGCCACGCATTAACATGATCATTTCTGCAATCACTAATTCCGCAACAGAACGCGTATTGGAATATGGCGCGTTAAAGACAGGAATTGCACGTACACGAGCTTCTTCTAAATCCACTTGGTTTGTACCAATACAGAAACAACCAACAGCGATCAACTTTGGTGCTTTATCAAACACTTCTTTTGTCAAACGTGTACGGGAGCGAATCCCTACAATGTGCGCATCTTTCAATGCTTCTGTTAGCTCTTCACCTTCCAATGCTTTTGCATACGAAACGATGTTGGTATAACCAGATTTATTTAAACATTCAACGGCAGAAGGGTGAATTCCTTCCAATAAAACAATCTTGATCTTCTCTTTTGCAAGTGAATACATTTAAGTTTCCTGTCCTTTTAGCTTAATTGCTTAACAATATATTGCTTCAACACATCGACATCCACAGGCAATACTTCAAAGCGTTGTGGTAATGCCTCAATATTTGCAAAATCAGCTGTACGCTCAGGTTCAAATCCAAGCGCCTCCCTAACTGTTTCTGCAAATTTAATAGGTTTAGCAGTCTCTAAATATAATTGAGGAATCCCTGCATCTTTATATTGAGCTGCGACAAAAATACCATCCGCTGTATGTGGATCAACCACTACATTGAACGCATCATACACCTTACGAATCGTTTCGACTCGATTTTCATGTAAACTTTGGCCTGATTCAATCCCCCAAGATTGACGATCTTGCCAAATAGGATCTTTGGTTAAATCAAAATAACCTTGCTCATCAATTTGTTGCCATAATTGACGAGTTTTTTCTGCACCTAACAATAAATAGATAAAGCGTTCAAAGTTACTTGCCTTGGCAATATCCATAGATGGGCTTGACGTTAAATGAACATCTTTTGAAGCACGAGGGCGATAAATACCTGTTTTAAAAAACTCATCCAACACGTTATTCTCATTTGTTGCCAAAATTAGTTTGCGAATTGGTAAACCCATTGCACGCGCATAAATGCCTGCAAAAATATTACCAAAGTTGCCTGATGGAATCACAAAATCAACTGGCTCGCCAACTTCTTTGACAGATGCCAAATAAGCTTTAAAGTAATAAACGATCTGCGCTAAAATTCGTGCCCAGTTAATAGAGTTAACTGCACCTAATGCATTTTG
The DNA here is from genome assembly GCA_018845635.1 of Nicrophorus orbicollis. Lineage (NCBI taxonomy): Eukaryota > Metazoa > Arthropoda > Insecta > Coleoptera > Silphidae > Nicrophorus > Nicrophorus orbicollis. Next base: position 4,629 of record JAFMTC010014418.1, on the reverse strand, counting down.
AGCTTTATATTCAGCATCATTATTCAATGCTTTGACCAAATCTTGGCAATCATCAAAAACACCTTCAACTGCTAGATTGAAGATATTAGAATCCTGTACAGAATACATTTGTGCGGTTTGGAATGGGCTCATACGACCATTTGGGCTTAACATGAATACATTAATTCTAGGCTTGCCACGCATTGCATGAATTGCACTTGAACCTGTATCACCAGATGTTGCGCCCACAATATTTAAATGCTGATCTTTTTTCTCAAGCAAATAAGGAAACAATTCACCCAAAAATTGCATTGCCATATCTTTAAAGGCAAAGGTTGGGCCATTTGATAAGCCAACAACATAGTCTTCATTGAGTGCAGAAAGAGAAACAATCTCTTCAATACCAAATTTTTCTTCGGTATATGCTGCATTAATAATTTTTCTTAAATCTTCTGCTGGAATATCTTTTGCGAATAATGAGATCACATTAAAAGCTAAATCTGTATAACTAAGATTTTTCCACTCTTTCAATGTTGCTTGATCAATTTTCGGCATATTTTCAGGCATTGCCAAACCACCATCTGTCGCTAATCCACCCAATACAACATCAGAAAAATCTAAATGTTGGCTCTCCCCTCTTGTGCTCACAAATTGCATGATATTTTCCATTCAAAGCTAATAAATAAAGAATGGGATTGATTAAAGCACATAAAGAAGAGAGTCATCAAGATCAACTGCTAAAAATAAAATTTTAAATCTCGTAAGGGTCCAATAAAATATAATCAATGATCTCAGCTGTTTGAGAATCAATCACAACTGTCATAAATAATTGGCTTTGATCTCTCGGTGAAAAATAACGAATCGGCAACCATTTAAACTGATCTTCTGTTATTTTATGTTTTTGAATAATAGCATCCGCTTGAGCTTTTGCTTCTTCATTTTTAGAAAAAAGATCATAGCCTTTTGCCATTTTTAAAACTTTAGCAGTATTTTCACCTTCATAAGGTACATAGTAAGAAGGATTTTTAGAAATATCTAATCCAAACACTGCATCATTAGTAACTTCTATACGCGCTTTCTTATTTGGCACAGTTGTTTCTAAATCAACAACCGCCATTTGTACACCTCTTAATAAAGGCAAAGTACTGAACATGCCTGATTCAGGTAATTTAGTACGATCAATATCCTGATCTACAATCATTTCAAAGCGATCTGTATCAAACACAATATAAACAGGACGGGAAATTGAGACGGTCCAAGCACCCCATGAGAAAAATGCTAACTGACATAATGTAATCACTGTGATGTCGAAAAAATTCGCCTTCTTTGTTTTATGAGGCTTATAAGATAAACCTACGCATAGAGGACCTACACCTAAATCTAATAGCAACATCATCACAACTAGCTTATAACCACCTAGCTCTGATGCCCAAATATCTGGATACCATAAACTGACGATAAAAAAAGATAATCCACCAATTAATAAAAAACTAAAAATAAAATGGTAAATAAAGGCTTTAAAGTTGAATATTTGAGAGAATTTCATAGTTTTTCTATTGTTTCTTAAATTATTAGATGAAGGAATTATACAACAGTATATATTTTTGCCCTTGTATAATATATAGATTGCTCACGCAACAAAATTGCTTAAAAATATTTTTTTTGAATTTTTCTTGCATTCAGCTAGAAATCAATAATAGAATCGAGAAGTTTTGTAACATTATTACGCAGGGGGAAACACAATGAGCAACAACACATACAATCCTTTCATTCATGCTCAGCAACAATTCGATCATGTCGCTAAGACTTTAGAATTAAGCGAAGGCATGAAAGATCTTCTTCGCTCACCAATGAAAGAGATCCATTTTTCTATTCCAGTTAAAATGGACGATGGCACAACGCGTGTTTTCAAAGGATTTCGTATGAAGCACAACGAAGCATTAGGCCCTGCAAAAGGCGGCTTGCGCTTCCACCCACACGAAAGTGCAGATACAGTACGTGCATTATCTATGTGGATGACATGGAAATGTGCAGTTGTTGGTTTACCATTAGGCGGAGGTAAAGGCGGCGTGATTTGTGACCCTCAAACCTTATCATTAGGTGAACAAGAGAGAATTTGTCGCGGATTCATCAGACAAATGCATCAATTACTAGGCCCAAACACAGATGTACCAGCACCAGATGTGATGACAAATGGCCAACACATGATTTGGATGTTAGATGAATACGAAACCATTAGTGGCGGGCATTACCCTGGCATGATCACAGGCAAGCCAGTCAGTTTAGGTGGCTCTCAAGGCCGCACTGAGGCAACAGGCTATGGAGTCATCTATACCCTAGAAGCCCTACTGGCAAAGAAAAAACTTAATATCAAAGAAACGACAGCAAGTATTCAAGGCTTTGGTAATGTTGCGCAATATGCAGCGGAACTATATACACAGTTAGGCGGTAAAGTAGTTGCAATCTCTTGCTGGAAACAAAAAGATCAAAAAAGCTATACCATTCAAAATAAAAATGGATTAGATATCGCCACACTGGTTAGCATTAAAGATAAATTTGGTAGCATCGACTTAGACAAAGCAAAAGCATTGGGTCACGAGATCACTGATGGTAATGCCTGGCTTTATCAAGATGTTGATATTTTAATTCCTGCTGCCCTAGAAAACCAAATTACAGCAGAAGCTGTTGCAAAACTTTCACCAAAAGTTAAAGTTATTTGCGAAGGCGCCAACGGTCCAACAGCATTGGAAGCTGATGCGTTATTATTTGAACGTGGTATCACATTCATTCCTGACTTTTTATGCAATGCAGGTGGCGTGACTTGTAGCTACTTCGAGCAAATTCAAGGTAACACGAATTTTTATTGGGAAAAAGAAGAAGTTCTGACAAAACTCAAACTCATGATGGTTAGTGCATTTGAAAGAGTTTATGCTCTAGCAGAAGAAAAAAATATTGATATGCGTGATGCTGCTTATACGATTGCAATTCAGCGCGTTAAAGATGCCGTACAGTTACGTGGCTGGGCATAATATATAATTAATCTTATTTCTCACAAAGATCCTCTTTGAAGAATTTTCAAAGGGGATTTTTTATTAATTAATCATTATGACTTATTACGATTCGCCATATTATCACCATCTGTCTTGTGCAAAATCACAAAAATAAAAGTCGCAAAAAAAGTAAATACCCCCATGACAATCATCGTCGCTTGAAATGGCTCTGTTTTTTGAGCAAACATAGCAACGGGCGCATCTGCAAAGACATTCATAAAGATTGCAGCAAACGCAATTGCCAAAGTCATCGATAATTGCTGAAACACAACCATTAGACTATTACCACTACTCACATTTTCATCTGTTAAATCCGCAACTGTTAATGTATTCATAGCACTGAATTGAATAGAGTTGCAAAAACCCAACATAAACAACAGAATGATTAGAACAGAAATATGAACAGTTGGTGCAACAAACCCCATCACAATAATAATGATACTAATAATGAATGTATTAACAATCAGCACTGACTTATAACCGTACCAACGCATAATTGTTGTCACCATCGGCTTATTAATGAGATTTGCCAATGCCAATGGCACTAAAATCCAACCTGCAATTTCAGGGCTATATCCCATCCCCACCTGTAGCAATAAAGGCACAACAAAGGGAATACACGAAATCCCCAATCTTGCGAGAATACCACCAAACACCCCCACAACAAATGTGCGTATTTTAAATAACGATGGTGAATACAAAGGCGATTCTGTGTAATAAGCATAAATCCAATAGCTCACCAACAATAAAACACCCAAGCAAAGTATAACCATTGAGAATAACTGATTATCTCTACGTGCAATAAATTCTAAGCCCAAAATTAACAATGCTATTGAAACCGCAAACATGATATAACCAAAGAAATCAATTTTGACTTTATCTGCTTTATAATCTGGCATATAGAAAAATGCTAATCCAATACAGATCATACCAATCGGGATATTGATTAAAAATATCCAATGCCATGACATATATTGAACCAAGTACCCACCTAAAATCGGCCCTAACATCGGCCCAATTAAAGCAGGTGTGACTGCATAGCTAATGATTTTAAGAATTTGAGATTTAGGATACGTTTTAAAAATGGATAAACGTGCGACAGGAATAGACATCGCACCACCTATGCCTTGTAAAATACGAGACAATGTTAATTGCGTTAAATCCATCGACAGTGCGCATAGAAATGAGCCCAATGTGAAAACAATGACAGACAACAAGAATGTATATTTTGTGCCAAATTTATCAGAAATAATACTACTTAATGGCGTGCAGATTGCCAGCGTTAATGTATAGCTGATAATCGCTGCTTGCATTTGTAATGGAGATTCATTGAGATCTTTTGCAATGGCAGGCAATGCTGTATTTAGGATAGTTGTTTCCAGCATCTGCATAAAAATTGTAATACCTAAAATCCAAGGTAAAACTTTTTTGGTTTGCTCAGACACAATCGCCTGCCCCATAATCACGACCTCATAAATTACAATTTATTGAATAAGAATATTTCTTGATTAGTATAGGCAAAACTAGGCTGTTATTCCATGGCAGAATAAAGATATTTGAAGTTAAATTGGAGTGTATTTTAAGATGGTCGGGGCAGAGG
>JAFMTC010014413.1:0-25247 GCA_018845635.1 Nicrophorus orbicollis | reverse complement strand
GATGTCGCTGTGTTGCAGATTGATGCTAAAAGTTTACCTGCTGTAAAAGTTGCAGATGTGAATGATTTAAAAGTTGGTCAATGGGTGATGGCTGTAGGTTCACCATTTGGATTAGATTACACTGCAACGCAAGGTATTATCAGCTCATTGGGGCGCAATTTGCCAAGCGATAATTATACGCCATTCATTCAAACAGATGCTGCTGTGAATCCAGGGAATTCAGGTGGTCCATTGTTTAATACAAAAGGTGAAGTGATTGGGATTAACTCACAAATTTATACAAGCACAGGTAGTTATGCTGGCGTGAGTTTTGCAATTCCGATTGATTTAGCAATGGATGTTGTGGATCAAATTAAAGCGAATGGCAAAGTCGTGCGTGGTTGGTTAGGCGTTCAGATTCAGGATGTGAGTGCGGATTTAGCGAAAACCTTTAAATTAGATAAACCACAAGGCGCTTTAGTTTCGGGTATTATGCCGAAAGGCCCAGCTTCTAAGTCTGATTTAAAAGTGGGTGATTTGATTTTATCATTCAATGGTAAAACAATTGAAAAATCTAGTGAGTTGCCTGTATTGGTCAGCAGAGCTAAAGTGAATGAAAAAGCTGTCTTAGAGATTTTACGTAATGGTAAAAAACAAACCATTAAAGTTGAAATTAAAGCGATGGATGGCGATCAATTGGCTAATCAATCACAAGATGCAACGAATAATTTATTGGGTTTAGTGGTGGATGAAATTCCACAAGATAGTATTCGTAAAGGTGTTGTTGTGAGTTTGGTTTCTGAAGGTCCTTCAGCAGATGTTGGAATTATGCGTGGTGATGTGATCTCACAAATCAATGGTGAAGATATTCATTCTTTAGCAGATTTTAATCAAGCAATTACACAGTTGAAAGCTGGTGAAGTTGTGCGTTTATTGATCCAGCGTGGTCAGAATTCATACTTTGTGGCTGTGCCATTAAAAGCGATTAAAAAATAAAATTAGATAGAAAATGCCCCGCAAGGGGCTTTTTTGTTGGCTATAATAAATAGTTTAATTCACTTGAATGGTATAGTTATGGCTAAAGCAAAAGTTGATAAAACCAATGCAATGCGCGCATTGGATCAGTTGAAATTAGAATATGAAGCTTTAAGTTATCCGTGCGCAGGTGATGAAGTTTTAGGTGGCGTTGAGGTGGCTGAACTGATCAATGAATCAGCCTCTGTTGTGTTTAAAACTTTGGTCACTCATAGTGATAATAAAGATTTTGTCGTGGCAGTGATTCCAAGTGATGAGCATTTGTCCTTAAAAAAGCTTGCGAAGATCAGTGGTCATAAAAAAATAGAAATGATTCCTGTTGCAAAAATAGAAGCGCTAACAGGTTATATTCGTGGTGGTTGCTCGCCCATCAAAATGAAAAAGACATTTCCGACATTTATTTCAGATAAAGCTAAAGATTTGCCATACATCATTATTTCGGCAGGTAAACGTGGTGCACAAATTAAGATTGCGCCTGAAAACTTGCAGAAAGCAATCCGTTATCAGTTTGCAGATATCTCAGATGTAGAAGAAGTAGAAAACTGATTTGTGGTATGATCGCTTCTTTTAATTTTAGGATTTTGGGCAACTATGGCAAAGCGTAAACAAAAATTTTCACAAGAACCATTTGAGGTAGCAATTACCGATATCACACATGATGGCCGTGGTGTTGCTCATGTGGATGGGAAAGTTGTGTTTGTGCATGGTGCTTTGCCAGATGAAGTTGTCATGGCTCAATATGTGAAAACACGCAAAGATTACGATGAAGCAAAAACGGTAGATGTTGTGAAAGCATCCAGTGATCGTGTGGAGCCTATTTGCGAATCGTTTGGTACTTGTGGCGGTTGCTCATTACAACATTTGGATCCTGAAAAACAGATTTATTTCAAAGCGAAACAATTGGCTTCGAATTTAAGAAAACAAGCAAAATTAAACTTTGATGTGGATGATCAAATTCCTGCATTACGTTCACCGAGTGAAGGTTATCGTTTCAAAGGGCGATTGGGCGTTAAATATGTCGCGAAAAAAGAGAAAGTATTGGTAGGCTTTCGTGAGAAATTTGCACCATTTATTGTGGATATGGATCGCTGCCCAGTTTTGGAAGCTCGCGTAGGTAATTTATTGCCACAATTATCTGGGTTGATTGGCAACTTAACTTTGTTGGATAAAATTCCTCAAATTGAATTGGCAATTGGTTCTGACAAAGTTGCATTAAGTTTTCGTGTTTTAGAAGAGCCAACAGAAGATGATTTAGTGAAATTAAAAGCATTTGGCGTTGAGCACAATATTTTGATTTATCTTCAGCCTAAAAATGAAGCATCGACATTTTTGTTAAGCGAAGTGGAAGATACAGAAGATTTATTGAATTATCGTTTAATGGATCGCTTAACCATGGCATTTAAGCCATATCACTTTACGCAAGTGAACCCTGTAATCAATGAACAAATGATTGCTCAAGCTTTGAAATTGTTAGATATCCAAAAAGATGAGAAAGTTTTGGATCTATTCTGTGGCTTGGGTAATTTTACTTTGCCATTAGCATTGGAAGCAGGCTCTGTGATTGGTGTTGAAGGCGACAAGAGCTTGACAGAATGGGCTGCTAAAAATGCAGCACGCAATGGCTTAGATAATGTTGAGTTTTACTGTACTGATTTAACACAGAATCAAGATAATGCTGATTGGATGCAATTAAAATATGATGCAATTTTGGTGGATCCACCAAGATCAGGTGCATTGGAGATGATGGCTTACTTAGGTAAGTTGGCACCAAAACGTATTTTGTATGTTTCATGTCATCCGGCAACTTTAGCGCGAGATTTAGCAGAATTAGTTCAGTATGGCTATGAAGTGACAGATGCAGGTGTGATGGATATGTTCCCACATACAGCGCATGTTGAGTCTATGGCATTGTTGGTGAAGAAAGATTAATCATATTCATTAATTTAAATCATTTAGGATAATATAATGGCGATAAAAGTTGTTGGCTTTGATTTAGATGGCACGTTGGTGGATAGCGCATTAGGATTGGCAAATACAGTCGATAATATGTGTGAGCGACTAGGTTTACCAAAACCAGGGAAAGCCTTAGTTACAACTTGGATTGGTAATGGCATCGAAGTTTTATTGGATCGTGCTTTATTGTGGGCAAATGCACCAAAAGATGCTGAATATCGTCAAAACGCAATGATTATATTATCCGAGTGTTATCAGGATGAATTGTTGTCAGGTAGCCCGCTATTTCCTGATGTGAAAGAAACATTAGTACAGTTACATTCAGAAGGGCATCAATTAGTATTGATTACTAATAAACCCTCTAAGTTTGTGCCTGATTTAATGGATTATTTGGGAATTAGCCATTTATTTGCGATGATGTTGGGTGCTAATGATTCTATAAAAATAAAACCTCATCCAACGCCTATCTTTAAAGTTCTGGGTGAATTGGGTGTAATGCAATCTGAATTTGTTTTTGTGGGCGATTCTCGTAATGATATTTTGGCTGCTAAAAATGCAGGTGTTACATCGATTGCATTAACCTATGGTTACAATTATGGAGAGCCAATTGCAAATGAATCTCCTGATTATATTATTCATGATTTTGCAGAGTTATTACCATTAATTCATCAATTAAAGGATTAATATGAGTTTTAAAAATTTATTGGTTTATCGTTTTGAAGAGCCAATCACAGATAGCTTAGAAACGGTTGAAGAAAAACTATCAGAAAAACCGTTAATAGCATGTTTAACACAAGAAATGGAAAGTATTGGTTGGTTGACAGTTTTTAAAGAAGGCAAACAATATGTTGAAAAGATTAACAATGCACTATTTTTTCGTTTAGGTATTGAGCAAAAAATCTTACCAAACTCTGCGGTTAAAACTGCTGTTGATAAAAAGATTGAAGAGAAAGAATTAAAGCATGTGAGTCGTTCGGAAATGAAGGAATTGCATGAGTTGGTGACTAATGAGTTATTGCCAAATGCTTTGGTGAATCGGCATTCTATTTTGGCTTACATTGATTTAGAAAAAAATTGGTTGGTGGTTGATGCAAGTTCTACTAAGAAAGCATCATTGGTGACAAGTCATCTTCGTAAAACATTGGGTAGTTTGCCAATTGTGCCATTAACGCCAGAAAATTCTGTCAATGCAGCTTTAACACATTGGGCGCTGAATGGTATTCAGTCTGATGTTTTATCAATGTTGGATGAGATTGAGTTGAAAGAACTCAAAGATGAAGGTGGTAATGCTAAGTTTAAAGGCGTTGCGCTTGATTCTAAAGAGGTTCAAGACCCACTGAAAGAAGGTTGGCAAGTAACAAAAGTGATGTTGGAATATGATGAGCAAATGTCATTTTCAATGTCAGGAGATTTTATCTTTAAGCGTTTAAAGTTTTTGGAGCGCTTTGAAGAAAATTTGGAATCAGAAGATGATCCATTGTTACAAATACAAGCAGAATTATATTTAGCCATTGATCTATATCGTCGTGTTGTGCAAAACGTTTATGATCTGACTAATAATGCAAAATAATATTTAATTAATAGGTTTACGATGTCTGAGAAAAAATATACCGCGAGTTCCATTGAAGTTTTAACGGGCTTAGATCCTGTTAAAAAACGACCAGGCATGTATACAGATACGACAAGGCCAAATCACTTATTGCAAGAGGTGATTGATAACTCTGTGGATGAAGCATTGGCAGGCTTTGCGGATCATATTGTGATTACTTTGTATAAAGATGGCTCTTATGGTGTTCGCGATAATGGTCGTGGTATGCCGGTGGATATTCACCCTGAACATGGCGTGAGTGGTGTTGAACTAATCCTAACTAAGCTACATGCTGGCGGTAAATTTAACCAAGATGTATATCACTATTCTGGTGGTTTGCATGGTGTTGGTGTTTCAGTTGTGAATGCTTTGTCTGAACGTTTAGAAGTGACTGTGCTTCAGCAAGGCTTTCAATATAAGATTGCTTTTGCTAACGGCGATTGTGTGGAAAACCTTTCTAAAGAGCCACACAGTAATAAAAAAGATCAGGGCACAGAAGTTAGATTCTGGGCAAATAGCTCTTATTTTGATCATGATAAAGTTGCAAAAAGCCGATTAATTCCATTGTTAAAAGCTAAGGCATTATTGGCAGCGGGATTGAAAATTACTTTAATTGATGAAAATGCACCAGAAGGTTCTGAAGATGCCCACTTAGAATGGTACTTTCAAGGTGGAATTACAGAATATGTGGAAGATCAATTAAGTGGCGAAGAAATTTTACCAGTTGCACCAATTATTGGTGAGTTTACGGGAGAAACAGAGGAATTCACTTGGGGATTGGCTTGGAATAAAGAAGGTTCGCCATCCATGATGGAGAGCTATGCGAACTTAATTCCTACAACTCAAGGTGGGACACATGTTAATGGGCTGAAAAATGGTTTAACTGAATCCATTCGTGAGTTTTGTGAGCAACGCAGTTTATTGCCAAGAAATTTAAAGATTACACCAGAAGATGTGATGCAAAATTTAAATTTTTTATTGTCACTCAAAATGGTTGAACCACAGTTTGCGAGCCAAACAAAAGAGCGTTTGAGCTCTCGTTATATTGCAAATATTGTCGCAACAGCAGTCAAAGATTTCTTCACTTTGTGGTTGAATAAACATGTGGAAGAGGGTTTAGAAATCATCACATTGATCATTGAAAATGCTAATGCTCGTGTGAAATCATCTAAAGCTGTTGTGCGTAAAAAGATTTCACAAGGACCAAAGTTACCGGGTAAATTGGCAGATTGCATCAGCAATGATGTGAATTTAACAGAACTGTTCTTGGTGGAAGGGGATTCTGCGGGCGGATCAGCCAAGCAAGCACGAGATAAAGAAGTGCAGGCAATTATGGCTTTGCGTGGAAAAATTTTGAATACTTGGGAAGTGGATTCCAATCAAATTCTATCTTCACAAGAAATTAACGATATTTCAATTGCGATCGGTGTTGATCCAGCAAGTGAGAATTTAGATGGGTTGCGCTATGGAAAAGTCTGTATTCTAGCGGATGCTGACTCAGATGGATTGCATATTGCAACTCTATTATGTGCTCTATTTTTAAGACATTTTAGACCATTAGTGGAAGAAGGGCATGTTTTTGTTGCTGTACCACCACTTTATCGTATAGATATTGGCAAAGAAATATATTATGCTTTAGATGAGTATGAAAAAAATGAAACAATAAAAAAATATAGTAATAGTAAAAAAACAATTTCGGTGACTCGATTTAAAGGCTTGGGTGAAATGAATCCAATACAATTACGTGAAACTACAATGGCTCAAGATACTAGGCGTTTAGTACAGTTGACCATAGATGACTCTGATATAAATCAAGTGTTTGATCGTTTGTTGAATAAAAAAATGAGCGCGAAACGTAAAGAATGGATTGAAATTCAAGAGTTTAACGAGCTTGTTGTATAAATTTAAAAATTGATTTTATAAATTGCAACTAGTAAACTTGCGTAATTAATTCTATAAAAATTAATTGAGGATAATAATTATGGCTAAAAAGCCCAGCGTATGTATCGGAATAGATATCGGATCTTATTCTATAAAAATAGCTGAAGTACAAAAAAAAGGTAAAGACTATATTCTGACGCGTGGACTGGTTTTTAACTGTGAAGGTGACTGGAAAGATGGTTTGCCAATGGAAGTTGATGTTGCGGGTATTAGTTTAAATAAGGCGATTGCTGCTTTTGGTGGTGCAAAAGAAGCAACAATGGCAATTCCTACATCAGCAGCAATGGTTCGTTCTGTCCCTATGGAGTCCAAATTGAAGACAGATGAATTATGGAAGACAATTGAGGCGAACGTTTCTCAATATTTTCCATTTTCTGCCGAAGAAGTATTTATAGATTTTATCCCCATTAAACCATCCATTACGATTGAAGATCACACGGATATTTTGATTGTGGCAGCACAGAAAGAATTTGTGAATCAACGTGAAATTTGTGCAGATATTGCAGGTGTAAAAGTTAATGCTGTGGATATCAATATTTATGGCTTGTTAGATCTTTTACACATGCAAGATACATTTAGCAATATGTCTGACTATGATGCCATCATGATTTTTGATATTGGATTATTTCAATCAAGTTTAAATGTTGTGACCGGTGATCAATCTGTTTATGTGCGTGAAGTACCAATTGGTGGTGAGCGTTTAACTCAGATTATTTCAGATAAAAAAGGCGTTTCTTTAGCAGATGCTGAAAAATTAAAATTATTACAATCAGGTGATATTGCTGAGTGTATTGAACAGTTTGTGTCTGAAATGAATATGCAATTGCAGTCTGCCATTGATGTTTATATTTCTAATAACCCTCAAATTACATCACATGCTATGTATATAGTCGGTGCAACAGCTTGTTATCAAGAAATTGAAAATGCATTTAAATCACAATTGGGTGAAATTGACGTGATTAGCTTAACGCCAGAAGTATTATTTGATATTGATGCAAAAGTATATTCTAAACTGAATGATGCAAGTATCCATAGCTTAACGACAGCAGCCGGTTTAGCAGTGAGAGGATTATTATAATGATTGTAAAAATAAACTTATTGCCATGGCGCGAAGAGCTTAAGATCCAAGAAGAAAATAAGGTCAAGCGTATTTTAGCTCTGAGTTGTATGGTTGGGGCTTTACTGGCGGGGGCTTTACTTTTTTTAGTACAAGAGGAACTGAATTCTCGTCAAGTTAGAATGAACATTATTAATGCTGAGTTTACACAATTGGGTAATGTTGAAGCTCAAATGAATGAGCGTAAAGCGCAAACAGAACGATTAAATCAGCAATTGGATGTGCTGCAGAAATTGTCAGCACAGCGTTCAGAAGTTGTGAGCTTAATGGAAAAATTTTCTTCTGTAACACCGCAAGATGCCTTCATTATTTCTTTAGCATTTACATTAGATAAGATTAGTTTTAATGCATTAGCAAAAGATAGAGATGTTTTGGCAATACATTTGGATAGCTTGGATAATTATATTGGGCCTGCACCCATTCCACCTCATTTAGAAGTTATGATGGATGGTAATCGTGTAGTTTCTTATAGTGTTGATGTAGATACTGCTAAGACAAAGGAAGGTAAATGATGAATATAGATTTTAATGAATTATTTACAATTGAATACTTAGCAAAACAACCTACTTGGTTAAAAACTATTGTATTCATTGTGAGTGCAATTGCAACGTTTTTGATTGTATTTTTCGGAGCATTTAAATATTTTGATTTCTCTGCTGAATATCAAGCTCAGAAAGATAAGGAAGATCAAAAGCTAAAAGAGTTGGCAAGTAAATTAGAATTTAAAGCCTTAGCTGATCGATATTTAGTAGAAATTGAACAGGTTAATAAATTGTTAGAAGAAGTTAGAAAAAAATTACCAAGAGATTTGAATGCAGCTAATTTTATTGAGCAGTTAAATATGAATGCTTTACAAGCAGGTATTGATGTTAAAAAATCTATGCCATTATCGCCAATATCTCAAGGTTTTTACACCGAAATTCCTGTAAGAATCGAAGGATGTGCGACTTATGATCAAATTGGGCAGTTCGTTGCTAATTTATCTGAAATTGAACGAATTATTACTTTGGATAATTTTGGTTTAAATAGTTATGTGCCAATAAATCAATTACCTCAAGGGTTACAGTCAATTAAAAGTGTTACGAATGTTACTATTCCTTCTTTTGATTGTGGTAATTCCGGAAGACAAGCATTTTCTGCAATGATTGCAACATATAGATATAATTCATAGGAAGTACAATAATGAATAAAAAGATAATTATAAGTGTATTGGTTTCTACTGTTCTTTTACAAGGGTGTATTGAACAGTTTGAACGTTCAGCACCAGTGGAAGAACGTATTATGGAAACAAAGCAGTCTGTTGCACAGCGAGTTAAATCTATTAAAATAGAGAGTGTTGCTAATCAAATTAGCTTAGGTGATACATCATTGTTTTATCTTCAACAAGGTCGAGACCCATTTGTGGCGACAGGTTTTTTTAAGGGATTGTTTAGCTATGGTGATTTTAATATTATTTCTAATTCCAAGGTTCGTTTGAAAGAAGACCCATCTCGTCCTAAAGGTTATCGCCCTGGCCCATTTGAAAAATATGAAATTGCTGGTGTATCAATGATTGGCGTGATGTCATTGATGGATGGTGAAACTGCTGCTTTAATTGATGTTGGTCAAAATAAAATTATGATGCTCAAAAAAGGTGATTATATTGGTAGAGATTTTGGTAAGGTGACAGAAATCACGGAGAGATCAGTTCTGATTGAAGAAAAGTTTGGCTCTACAAATAGAGAAGATCCTGATGCGTGGATTGTTTTACCGAATAAAATAGATTTAAAAATAAAATAATTGGAGAATATTTATGAGATCAATACCACACATGAAAGGCTATCAATTAGGGGTAATCTCTTTAGCTTTATCTTGTATCATGTTAACAGCTGCGAATGCACAGCGTTTAACAGCATTAGAATCAGTGACCTTGGCAAATGGTGATGTAGAATTGCGTTATCATTTTGATAAAAATATTGTGGCTCCAAAATCATTTTATTTAAAAGAAAAAGATTTATTGGTTGTAGATTTTCCATCAACAGGTTTTAATCAAGTTTTAAAAAATAGAACGATTAATAATAATGTTGTGAAGGATATTAATAATCTTTATGCAAACCAAAAAGTGCGCTCTACAGTACAACTGAAATCTAATGCAGCTTACTCTATTAACAGTAGAGCTAATGAAGTGATTGTGACATTATCATCGGGTAATCCTTATGCTGTAAATCAGGAAACTTGGGATAATTCAGTACAATCAAACATTGCAGATGTCGAAGTTCAGCAGCCTACAACAAAAGATGTAGGTTTTTATCGTAATTCACAGGGGGCGGGGGTTGTTGAACTCTTTTTACCTGATGATAAAGTGCAAGTACAATTGGTAGATGAGCAAACGCGTGGTTTGACGTTGTCAGTACCAGGTTCGGCTTGGAATGCTGCACAAGTACGTAGAATTGAAGTGACTGACTTTGCAACCCCTGTTTCAGCATTAGAAGTTGTGAATAATAATGGTATAGCGAGTTTGAAAATTCGTACACAGTCGAATTATGAATACAGCAGCCAACAAGTTGGCTCTAAATATCAATTGATTGTTAAGCCTAAGAAACAGATAGAGCAAACGGCAAAGAGTGCATTAGGCGATAAAGATAATTTCACTGGTGATTTAATTAGTATTAATTTTCAGGATATTGATGTCCGAGCGATTTTGCAAATTATTGCAGACTTTACTGGTTTGAATATTGTTGTGAGTGATAGTGTGAATAGTCGCATTACAATTCGTTTGCAAAATGTGCCATGGGATCAAGCTTTGGATGTTGTGCTGCGCTCTAAGGGGTTAGTAAAGCAGCAAAGTGGAAATGTTGTATATATTATGCCTGCAAGTGAAGCAAGAACATTGGATCCTGATTTAATAACTGAAATTATTCAAATTAATAACGCGAAAGCCCCTGAAATTGCCGAAGTATTATCATCTACTAAATCTAATAGTGATGATAATCGTCGAAATCAATCAACAGGTATTTCGCAGTATGGTATGTTAACAGTTGATCCTAATCAGAATTTATTAATTGTACGTGATACACCTGAACAAATGAAGATTATTCGTGAATTAATTACTCGTTTAGATAAACCATTACGCCAGGTTGTGATTAAAGCACAAATAGTGGCAACGACAGATAATTTTACTCGTGAGTTAGGTGTGAAATGGGGCATCGGTGGACACCATAAAGGGGGGTGGAATAATAATACAAGGCCTTCTGGTGGTGAAGATGGCACAGGTGGCTTTGGAGATTGGTATCCATCCCAAGGATCTGACAAATCTGTATGGGGTGGTGGGGTCTTTAATGGTAGTATGGGAAGTTTTGGTATGAGTATTCTTCGTAAGAATTTTAATGCTAGCCTAGAGTTGACTGCAATGCAATCTGATGGAAAAGGTGAAGTGTTGTCCAGCCCTACATTGATGACGACAGATCGTCAAGAAGCATATATTAATCAAGGCTCTCAAGTTCCATATCAGTCTGGAAGCGCAAATGAAGGATATACGACTGAGTTTGTGGAAGCGCTAATGGAATTAAAAGTTACGCCGAGTATTACGCCGGATGATAATATTATTATGGATATCCAAATCAAAAAGGATGATGCAGGTATTCCTGCTGTAACTAAAGATGGGGATATTATTCCTCCTGCTATTGAGAAGAAAGAAATTAAAACTCAAGCTATTGTAAGAGATGGTGAAACAGTTGTATTGGGTGGGATATATACTGTTACTTCAAGTGATACTGTTTCAAAAGTTCCATTTTTAGGTGATTTACCTTTTATTGGTAATCTATTTAAGAATAAGAGTACATTAAATAATAAAGCAGAAATGGTTATTTTCTTAACACCAAATATTGTTAAATAACTATTGATTCTTGTAGTAAAACCATAGAAACTATTGATCATGAATATGATCAATAGTTTTTTTTTAGTGGGACCAATGGGTGTTGGTAAAACAACGATTGGGCGTTTATTGGCTGAGAAATTGCAATGTGCATTTTTAGATAGTGATGTTTGGATTGAGCAAAGTATGAATCAATCCATTCTTTCCATCTTTTCTACGTTAGGTGAAGAGGTTTTTCGTGATATAGAATCTGAAGCCATTGAGGGCTTAACCACACAACCTAAAATTGTGTTATCTACAGGTGGTGGTGCAATATTACGTGATGTTAATCGTCGGAGATTAAATGAGCGTGGTACCGTGGTATTTCTAGATTTATTGCCTGAACAAATTTTTCAGAGAATTAAAGGTGATCAAACTCGCCCACTGTTACAAACAGATAATCCATTGGCGACTATGCAAGCTATATATGATATAAGAAAACCATTATATTTAGATTCTGCTCATTATCATTTATCAGTAGAGAATAGGATGCCCGAAGAGATCTCTGATTTACTTGTTAGTTTGTATAATGGCACAATGAATACATTCCCCGATTGGTGCAAACCTTTAAAGAAATAGATTATGAAAGTTATAGATATTGAATTAGAAGACCGTTCTTACCCAATTTATATTTCCTCTACAAACCAATTTGTAGATCGCTTGGAGGGAACAGTACGAGGTGATAACGTATTGATCGTCTCAAATACTACAATTGCTCCTTTATATATGGATTATGTTGCAGGCTTATTACCAAATAAACGAGTAGAAATATTAGTATTGGATGATGGTGAGATTTTTAAAAATAATGATTCACTTCAAAAAATTATCACAAAGCTCTTAACATTAAAATATACACGCTCTGCAACTTTAATTGCATTGGGTGGTGGTGTGATTGGTGACTTAGTTGGCTTTGCCGCAAGTATTTATCAGCGCGGCATAGATTTTATTCAGTTTCCAACGAGCTTATTGGCGCAAGTAGATAGTTCAGTTGGCGGAAAAACAGCGATCAATCATCCTTTAGGGAAGAATATGATTGGTACATTTTATCAACCTAAAGCTGTGTTCATTAATGTAGATGTTTTGGATACGTTACCAAGAAGAGAGTTTATCAGTGGTTTAGCTGAAGTCATTAAATATGGTTTGATTCGCGATCAAGCTTTCTTTTATTGGTTGAAAGATAATAAAGATGCCATTTTAATGCGTGATAAAAATGCCATTAAAGAGTTGATTGCTCGCTCTTGCCAAAATAAAAAAGAAATTGTGATGGAAGATGAGTTTGAGCAAGGTAATCGTGCTTTATTGAACTTGGGTCACACTTTTGGCCACGCCATTGAAAAAAACATGGGCTATAAAGGCATTTTACATGGTGAAGCTGTCGCTGTTGGCGTGAGAATGGCGGCGATTGTTTCCACAAAAATGGGATTAATGACTTTAGATCAACAGATTGAAGTTGAAGAAACTTTGAAAGCATTTTTATTGCCAACAACGATGAAACAGTATTTCTCATTTGAAGATATGTGGGAAGCGATGTTGCTTGATAAGAAAAATACATCGACAGATATTCGTTATATCTTATTATCTGACATTGGTCGTGGTATTGTAACAGGCAATGTTCCGAAGGAATATATCGAAGAAGCTTTCACAATTACCATGATGAAGGATGAATAATACTTTTGAAATTAGATCGATTACCGTGGATAGATATTTCACCTTATGATCAAGTTTTAACCGATTTAATCAGCTCATGTCAGAAGCGTGATGTGGGCTTGATTTGTGTGCAAGGTCCTAATGGATCGGGTAAAAGTAGAATTTTAACAGAATTATTATCTGCATTATCTTTTGATGCTACTGCAAGCTTGATAGCTTTAAGTGGCAATGATAACGAAGTTTTTTATCATAATGTCGAAGTTTCATCTAATTTATTGCATCTAAATGATCCTGAATTTCTCCATCACTTTACATTAACATTAGAGTCGATCTTAAAAGAAAAACAACATTTTTATATATTGATTGATGATGTAGAAGCTCTACCTTATGAGTTAATTGCTGGCATTATGAATATACTGAATGATAATCCTGCCTTTAAAGAGCAGGTAACACTGGTAGTTTTCATGGGCGTCATGCCAATCCAGCTGGAAACTCGCCGTTTATTCGTTGGGGCGGAGATGATTACTTTGAAAGGTATGAACCTCACACAAGCGAAACAGTTTATTGATAAAGTTTATCATTACACGCATCAATCTAAGCAACTCACAATGTCAGAAGTGAATCATCTCAATGGTTTATCTTATGGCTATGCTGGGCGTTTGATTAAATTATTAGAGCAATATTTAGATCAACCACGCCAAACTAAAGTATATAAACCTTGGTGGATTGCTATCATTGTTTTATCTTTGCCATTGATAGGCGTATTTTTATGGTTTCAATATTACTCTAATAATGCAGATATACATAAAGAAATAGTATTAGAGCCGATTATTATAGAAGAATCGATGCCAATTCCTGTCAAGAAAGAGATTATCCCTGTTAAAGTAATTTTACCCATTCAAGATGATTTACAGGTTAATCCTACTATTAATACAATCATTACACCCATATCTGATGTATTTATTGGCCCAATTTTAACTGAAAATAGCCAGCCAGAAATTTTGAACGCAGAGCCTGTTATTCAAGAGGTACCCAAAACTGATATTAAACCTGTTGATATTGACAATAATATCGATAAAAAAACTGTGTATAATTATGTGATAGAATTAGGACGACATCAATCAAAAGAGCAATTGGAACGGACATTAAAAGGTCGATCAATTCCAGGTAAAGCTCAATTTACTCAGATTGAAGTGAAGGGTTCTAAAATTTGGATCGCATATATTGGTCCTTATGGTAGTGAAGAACAAGCTCAACAAGGAAAGGCTAAGTTGCCTGCAAGTTTGCAGAGCTTGCCTTTGAAAGTTAGAAAGGAATTTTAAAATGGGTAGACGTAACGATCATTCACGTGATGAATTGAAAGAAATGGTGATTGTTGCCGCCGAAAAAATTTTGGTTGAAGAAGGCTATGGCAAACTTACCACAAGAAGGATAGCAAAAGAGATCGGCTATACAGTTGGGTCTTTGTATATGGTTATCAAAAATGTTGATGATCTCATGTTGTTGCTCAATGCCCGTACTTTGCAATTATTATTAGAAAAAATTGAAGTGGATTTAGCTAAACATAAGGATTCAAAACCTTATGATGCTTTGATGCAAATTGCCGTGAGTTATGTGGATTTCGCATTTGATCATAAAGAAAAATGGCAAGCCATCTTCATGCATCGTGTGACTGATACAGAATTACTGACAGAAGAATATTTTACGAATATTAGAAATTTATTCAGAGTGATTGGCCAGCAATTATCTTTATTGGCGCCAAAACTCAATAAAGAAGAATTAGAGTTATTAACTCGTGGTTTGTGGGGTGCTGTACATGGCGTCACAATCTTAAGTTTAGATCAAAAGTTTAGCATCGGCTCACCGATGGAATATGATACAAAACGTGTCGTTGAGGGCGTAGTGAGTAATGCGCTTTATGGAATTCAGAATAGAACATAAGTATGGCAATTTTAACGTTACAAAATATCTCACTCGCATTTGGGGATCGTCCTCTTTTAAAAGACCTTGATTTTACTTTAGATAAAGGTGATCGAGTCGCATTGATTGGTAGAAATGGTGAAGGTAAAAGTTCACTGTTGAAAGTAATTTTAGGCGATGTGATTCCTGATGATGGTGAAATTGTCATTGATCGTGGTTATCGAATTGCATCTTTATCTCAAGAGATTCCTCGTGATTTAACACAAACAGTTTACGATGTTGTGGCAGAAGGCATTCCTGAAGTTGGACAAAAGTTAGTTCAATATCATCAGTTATTGCTCCAACCAGAAGCTGAGATGGATTTGGATAAACTGAGTCGATTGCAGCAGGAAATTGAAGCGCTAGATGGTTGGTCTTTAGATCAGAAAGTGATGACGATCATCACTCAATTAGCGCTACCTAAAGATGAAGTCATTGCCAATTTATCTGGCGGTTGGATTCGCCGAGTTTTATTGGGTAAAGCATTAGTATCAGAACCTGATTTATTGCTATTAGATGAACCAACGAACCATTTAGACATTGATGCAATTTTATGGTTAGAAGAGATGCTCCTGAAAAACTATTCAGGTGCATTATTATTCATTACGCATGATCGTCAGTTTTTAGAGAAAATTGCCAATAAAATTATTGAGTTAGATCGTGGCGTTTTATCTGAATTTCCTGGAGATTATCAAAACTATCAGCGCCGTAAAGAAGAAATGGCACATGCTGAATCACAAGAGCGAGCTTTGTTTGATAAGCGCTTAGCGGAAGAAGAAGTTTGGATTCGCCAAGGTATTAAGGCTAGAAGAACACGAAATGAAGGGCGAGTGCGTGCTTTGAAAGCAATGCGTGATCAGTATAAAGATCGCATTTCGAAGCAGGGTGTTGCTAAGCTAAAATTTGAAGAAGGCCAAGAATCAGGCAAACGAGTCATTAGTGCGGAAAATATCTCTTATAGCATTGGTGATAAGGAGATTATTCATAGTTTCAGCACTACTTTAATACGTGGTGATCGCATAGGTTTGATTGGTGCCAATGGTGCTGGTAAATCTACATTATTGAAATTATTGTTCCAGCAATTAGAGCCACAATCAGGCAAAGTTGAAGTGGGCACAAAATTAGAAATTGCCTATTTTGATCAATTACGTTCAGTGTTAGATTTGGAAAAAAGCGTGATTGATAATGTGGCAGAAGGCAGTGACTTTGTAGAAATTAATGGCAAAAAACAGCATATTATAGGTTGGTTGCAAGATTTTATGTTTACGCCAGAAAAAGCACGTAGCCCAGTTAAAGCATTATCGGGCGGTGAGCGTAATCGCTTATTGTTGGCAAAATTATTTGCTAAGCCTGCGAACGTTATCGTGCTGGATGAGCCAACAAATGATCTAGATATCGAAACGCTAGAAGTTCTTGAAGAGTTATTATTAAGCTTTGAAGGAACTTTACTTATAGTTTCTCATGATCGTGCGTTCATTGATAAAACGGTTACATCTACTTTAGTATTTGAAGGCAAAGGGAAAATTAGCCAATATGTAGGTGGTTACACAGATTGGCTAGAAAGTTCTGACAGTCGTAAATATTTTGCACATACAGAAGCTGAGCAGCAGAAAAATATTGAGAAAAAATCACCTATTGTTGAGAAAAAGCCTGTAGAAAATGAAGCAAAAGTACAAAAGGTAAAGCTTTCTTATAAAGAAACTCGAGAATTGGAAACATTGCCGAAGTTGCTAGAAACATTGGAACAAGAAATTGATGAATTATCACAACAAACACAAAGTAGTGATTTTTATCAACGCAATCATTTAGAGCAATCTAAGGTTTTAGATGCATTGACACAAAAGAATGAAGCATTAGAAGAAGCATTTATGAGATGGGAAGAGCTAGAGCAGAAACGATCACAAATGTAATCGTATTGCTTTTGCGATCATTTGTGTATAGTATCTTGAGCTACAGATAACATACAAAGTTACGAATTGTGACAGGAGGATGAAATGAGCAGTAATTTAAAAGAACAAGCAGTTGGTAAGATTCGTTTCAAAGATTTCCAAGATAAAATTGTATCTGCAGATGAAGCAGCATCTTGGATTGAAAATGGTATGACTTTGGGTATGAGTGGTTTCACGTTGTTTGGTGAGCCAAAAGTATTTCCAAGTGCTTTAGCTAAACATGCTAGTGCAAATAACATCAAAGTGAATGTATACACGGGCGCATCAATGGGCCCAGATGCTGATGGTGTTTTAGCTGAACATAAAGCAATTAATTTACGTTTGCCATATCAAGGTAACCCTACATTACGTAAAGAAATTAATACGGGTGAAGCTAAGTATATCGATCAACATTTATCTCATACAGCTGAGCAATTGCGTCAAGGCGTTTTGGGTGAAATTGATTATGCAATCATCGAAGCAGCTGCAATTACTGAAGATGGACAAATCATTCCAACAGGTTCAGTAGGTAACTCACCAATTTTTGTTGAAAAAGCAAAGCATGTCATCATTGAATTAAACGTAAGTGCTCCAGCAGCTTATGAAGGTATTCATGACGTTTATATTCCAAAAGATCAAGGTGAAAACTTACGTGAAGCGATTCCTGTATTCGATATTAGTAAGCGCATTGGTTCAGTAGGTATTAAAGTTGATCCTGCTAAAGTTCGTGGTATTGTTTTGTCGGATCGCCCTGATACTCCATCACCATTGTTTGAAGCAAATGCTGAAACTCAAAAAATTGCTGATAATCTTTTAGCATTCTTAGAAAAAGAAGTGGATGAAGGCCGTTTAACTGAATCATTGGCACCGTTACAATCAGGTGTTGGTTCTGTTGCAAATGCTGTATTAAGTGGCATGGCAAAATCTAAATTTAAAGATATCACTGTTGCATCAGAAGTATTACAAGATGGTATTTTTGACTTGATCGATGCTGGTGTTGTTAAGTTTGCTGCTGCAACTGCATTCTCATTATCTGCAAAACGTGTTGCAACATTGGCAGAAGATTTAGAGCGCTATAAAGGTAAGGTAATTTTCAGACCACAAGAAATTACAAACCATCCTGAAGTGATTCGTCGTGTTGGCGTTATCTCTTTCAATACAGCTCTAGAAGCTGACATCTACGGTAACATTAACTCAACACATGTTAATGGTACGCACATGATGAACGGTATCGGCGGCTCTGGTGACTTTGCACGTAATGCTCGTATTACAATTTTCGTAACAACTTCTACAGCTAAAAACGGTGATATTTCTGCGATTGTTCCATTTGTAACGCACGTTGATCATGCGAATCATGATGTAGATGTGATCATTACAGAGCAAGGTTTTGCTGATCTTCGCGGTAAATCACCAAGAGAAATTGCTCAAGAAGTGATTAATAACTGTGTGCATCCTAAGTTTAAAGAACAAGCTAGAGATTACGTTAAGCGTGCGAATGAAAAAGGTGGCCAAACACCACATATTCTTGCGGAAGCATTCTCATGGCACGATCATTATGCGAAACATGGTACAATGTTGTTGAATGAGAAAAAGAAATAATCTAGATTCATTTCTAATAAAAATAAACCCTGCAATCGCAGGGTTTATTTTTGAATATGATTTTTTTAAGAATCTTATTTACAGTGTTTTATAAAGCTCTTCAGCTTCTTTAACTTTTTCAGGGCTTGGCATTCTACGGATAGATGTATATGCAATAATCTTACCATCTTGATCAAAAGATGGGACCACTGTTGCATAAACCCAATAATGGTTGCCATTTTTACAGAGGTTTTTTACATAACCGTACCATGTTTTGCCTGCTTGAATGGTATCCCACATACCTTTAAATGCAGCTTTTGGCATATCAGGGTGGCGGAGAATGCTTTGTGGTTGACCAATTAACTCATCTTTCGTATAACCTGAGATATCAACAAATGCTTGGTTAGCATGTAACAATACACCAGCAGTATCCGTATATGATACGATTAGACGGCCGATAGGGTATTCTGTTTCTTGATCTGTTACAGTCACAGTGCGGGTTGAACCATCATATAAATGTAATTCGACTTCGCGAGAACTAGTCATTAGTTGTCTCCTAGTTTTGCAAAAAAATTAAAATGTTTATTAAGATATGTTTGATATGCTTACTCAATCATCCTCTCATTATACGATAAAGTGAGCAAACATAAACTGAGAATTGTAAATGTTTTAGGTATAATTGATCATTCTGATGATTATGTGGATTGGTTATGGACGTAAAAGAACGTGCAATTGCACAAGCTAAACGAGTATTGGAAATTGAAGCAGAAGCAGTGACTTCATTGAAGAAAATTATTAATGATCATTTTTATGAAATTTGTGAGTTATTGAAAAAGTGCACAGGCCGTATCGTAGTGACGGGCATGGGAAAATCTGGTCACATTGGTCATAAGATTGCTGCAACTTTAGCAAGTACAGGTACACCTGCATTCTTTATGCATCCTGCGGAAGC
This sequence comes from Nicrophorus orbicollis, assembly GCA_018845635.1. Classification (NCBI taxonomy): domain Eukaryota; kingdom Metazoa; phylum Arthropoda; class Insecta; order Coleoptera; family Silphidae; genus Nicrophorus; species Nicrophorus orbicollis. The sequence continues at coordinate 5,678 of JAFMTC010014413.1, read as the reverse complement.
AAGTCATGGTGATTTGGGTATGATTACTGCAGAAGATGTTGTTTTAGCACTATCAAACTCTGGTGAAACAGATGAGTTAATTGCAATTATTCCAATATTAATTCGCCAAGGTACACCTGTTGTTTCTATCACAGGCAATGATCAATCAACTTTAGCAAAAAATTCTAGTCATCATTTATTGGCAAAAGTTAAAGAAGAAGCATGTCCTTTAAATCTAGCACCAACATCTTCAACTACAGCATCTTTGGCATTAGGCGATGCAATTGCTGTAACATTGATGGAAATGCGAGGTTTTACATCGGATGATTTCGCACGATCTCATCCTGGTGGCAAATTAGGCCGTCGTTTATTGTTGCGTGTGCAGGATATTATGGCGCCTTATGAAGAAATTGCAGAAGTATCAGAAGCAGATCATTTAACAGATGCCTTATTGGAAATGACAAAGCATCCTTTGGGTATAATCATCGTAACAGAGGATCAAACCTTAAAAGGTGTATTCAGTGAAGGTGACTTGCGCCGTACTTTGACTAATCGTACAGATATTCACGCGTTAACTATGAAAGAATGTATGACAGCAACACCAAAATTTATTAATCCAACTGCATTAGCCGTAGATGCTGCAAATTTGATGGAAGAGAAACGCATCAGCGCATTGCCAGTATTGGATGAGCAGAATAAAGTTGTGGGCGTCGTGACAATGCATCACTTATTACAAGCAAGAGTCATGTAATAATGCAGCTTAATCAGCAACAATTGGAGGCTGTCCATTCAATTAGTCAGCCTCTTTTGGTTTTAGCCGGCGCAGGATCTGGTAAGACTCGGGTCATCACAGAGAAAATCCGTTATCTTGTGCGTGAATGCTCGTACCCTTCTAAAAATGTTTATGCTGTAACATTTACCAATAAAGCAGCAAAAGAGATGCAAGAACGTGTTAAAGGTACTTTGACTCGCGAAGAAGCTAAGGGTTTAAAGGTTACTACTTTCCACCGTTTAGGTTTGCAGATTCTTAAAAAGCATGGTCATTTATGTGGATTGCGTAAAGGCTTTTCTATTTATGATCAGCGTGATAGTTTATCGTTATTGACAGATTTATTGGGCGATAGCGATGAAGCTAAGTTGATTCAAATGCAAATTTCCAATTGGAAAAATGATCATCAGTCTGTTGAAAGTTTACAAGGTTGCATCGAAGATGAATTGATGCAAAATGCTGTGCAAGCTTATGCTGATTATCGGGAACAATTACTCACTTATAATGCTTTGGATTTTGATGATTTGATATTTATACCACTTCAATTGTTATCAACGAATGAAGAAGTTTTAAAATATTGGCAACGTGAAATTCGTTATTTATTAGTGGATGAATATCAAGATACTAATTTATGCCAATATGAATTAGTGAAGTTGTTGATGGCGCATAAAACTGGTTTAACAGTTGTGGGTGATGATGATCAGTCCATTTATGCTTGGCGTGGTGCACGTCCTGAAAATCTGCATAAATTACACGAAGATTTTCCTAGTCTCAAAATGATCAAGTTAGAACAGAATTATCGTTCAACAGGGCATATTTTAAATGCTGCCAATCAGGTGATTCGTTTTAATCCCCATTTATATGAAAAATCTTTATGGTCCAGTCTAGGAATGGGCGATGAAATCACTGTGGATGAGTTTAAGAGCGCTCAAGATGAAATTGATTTTGTCGTGTTATCCATTGAAGAAAATGCGGCTTTAGTTGGGAATGATTACAGTCAGTTTGCAATTTTATATCGTGGCAATCATCAGGCAAAAGTGTATGAAATTGCTTTGAATATGCGTAATATTCCTGTGCGAGTTGTGGGTGGTACAAGTTTTTTCCAGCAACCAGAAATTAAAGATTTGATCTCATATTTAAAGGTGATCGCGAATCCTGAAGATATTGCATCACTCTTACGTATCATCAATGTGCCTAAGCGGGAAATTGGCGTTGCATCATTGAAGAAGCTTGTTGAGTTTTCTAAAGTGAATCAATTATCGTTGTATGATGCTTTAAAACATGATCAATTAGGTGCTGTTTTGGGAAAATCTTTGGGCTCGAAGTGTCATGATTTTTATAGAATATTATCTCAAACTAAAGCTCAATTGGATTTGGGAGAAACGAGAGAAGCACTTGATAGCTTGCTAGATAGAATTGGTTATGATGATTATCTGAGAGAGCAATCGACATCGCCAAAATCATTGGAGCGCAAGCAGAAAAATATTGAGTATTTGGTCAGCTGGTTGGATCAATATGATATGCCATTTGAGGAAATATTATCCCATTTGACACTCATTTCTATTTTAGAAAATGATAGTGAGCAGAAAGATCATAATGCTGTGACTTTGATGACATTACATAGTGCAAAAGGGTTAGAGTTTCCCTATGTATTTTTAGTCAGTATGGAAGAAGATATTTTGCCACATAAAAACAGTATTGATAATGATACTGTGGAAGAAGAGCGACGTTTATTTTATGTGGGCATTACGCGAGCAAGGCAGAAGTTAGCTTTAACATATTGTCGTCAAAGAAAGCGTTATGGTGAATGGGAATCTTGTACACCAAGTCGGTTTTTAGATGAATTACCAGAAGAGAATATTATTTGGCGAAGACCAGGTGAAACATCATCAAAAGAACAAAAAGAGCAGGTTTCTTCGATGTTCAATGATTTACAGGCAATGTTAAAAAACTAATTTAATACCAATAAAAAAACCTCCATTTAGGAGGTTTTTTTATATAAGGCTTAATGTGTTAATGTTGCTTTGATGGTTTCATAATCACGTTGTAAAACGTAATCTGTCTTCAAATCATCTTCAATCTTTCTACAAGCATGCATAACGGTCGAGTGATCGCGTTCAAAAGCACGACCAATTTCAGGTAAGCTATGCTTTGTTAAAGTACGTGAAATAAACATTGCCAATTGTCTTGGTTTTGCAATATTTGCTGCGCGTGATTTACCTGTAAGATCATTAGCTTTTAAGCTGTAATAGGTTGTCACAACTTTTTGAATGTTTGGTAATGTAATTTGTCGACTTTGAATTTCTACTAAGCTACCCAATGCGCTTTGTGCAACAGCAACACTCAAAGGTAAGCCCTTGAAGTTTGCCATGGCATTCACTTGTTTTAATGCACCTTCTAATTCTCGTACACTTGCTTTTACAGTTTGTGCAATAAAGAAAGCCGTTTCTTGAGGTAGGTTTAATCCCCAATTTTCTGCTTTTTGTAGAAGGATTGCCATTCTGTGTTCTAATTCAGGTGGCTCAATATTCACGATTAAGCCAGAAGCAAAACGTGATTTTAAGCGATCTTCCATCATTTCTAATTCTTTAGGATAACGATCACATGTCAGAATTACTTGATGCCCGCCATCGAGTAATGTATTGAATGTATGGAAGAATACTTCTTGGGTTGTATCTTTTCCCGCTAGTAATTGAATGTCATCGATCAACAAGGCATCCAAAGTTTTATAGAAATGGCGTAAATCTGAATGTGTATTATTTCTAAAGCTACGCACGATATCTTCAATAAAACTATCGCAGTGTTGATAAATCAAGCGTGCATCAGGGTATTTTTCACGAATAGAGTTGCCCACAGCATGCATTAAGTGAGTTTTACCTAAGCCTGTATTGCCATAAATAAATAATGGATTATGAGAAGTGCCAGGATGTTGAGCAACTTGTGCACAAGCTGCTAATGCAAATTGGTTAGATTTACCTTCAACAAAGTTTGAGAAAGTAAAATCATGATTCAAATTGCTTGTTTCAATGGCTGATTCTTTGATGAAGTCTTTAATTACATCACGTGATTTACCGCCACGTGCTGTATTTTTTTTACTTTTCTTTTCTACAGAGATCGGAGCAGAGTATTCATCTTCAGTACCTACACCATATTGAAGTGTAATATCAGAATCGAGCTTATCTGAAAAAGCTTCACGAATGATGTCTTCGTAATTTTTTTTCACCCAACGAATGATCATGTCAGATGCGGCTAAAATGATAACCTTATCTTCTTTAATCAAAAATTTTAGTGGGGCAACCCACATAGAAAAGTCATCCTCAGGGATTTGGCTTGCCAATTCCTCAAGGCATTCATCAATAATTACATCCATTTTAATATTCTAGACCAATGACGGGGCGTTATTGTAGCAAAGAAATCCATAATCATAAAATTATGCTGATAGATTCATGGAATTATTTTATGGGCAAGTTGATTTTGTGATCTTACCCATAGAGGTTAGTGTTAATAAACAGCCATCATCACTTTTTTGAATCCAAGAGCCTGTTGCTGTTGCTGTTAGTGTATATTTATTGCCTAATGCTTTATCAGCTACTGTGGCTTTAGTATAAATGATAGTATAGATATTTTTATTTGAATATTTTACGGAACTATCGATTTTTGCTAAAGCTAAAGTGATATCATCATAGGGTTTTCGTGCAGTTAATCTATATTTTTCAATTTGAGATTGAGCTGCTGTTAATGCTGCTTCACCTTCTGTGATACGAGCTTTACGTTGTGAGTTTTGATAGCTTGGCAATGCAAACATAGCAATAATGCCAATGATTGCAACAACAATCATTAATTCTATAAGGGTAAAACCTTTGTTGTATTTGATCATGATCATTCCTTATAAGTTTTTATGGATCAATACGGTTATTCTATGTGATTAATGAATTGTTTGAAGCGCTCTGATTTTGGATTATTAAACATTTCATCTGGAGCACCACTTTCTTCAATCACACCTTGATGAAAGAATAATATTTTATCAGAAACATTGCGAGCAAAATCCATTTCATGTGTGACTATAATCATAGTCATACCTTCTTTTGCTAGTTCTTGAATCACTTTTAATACTTCTTGTACTAATTCTGGATCAAGTGCGGAAGTCGGTTCATCAAATAAAATAACATCAGGATTCATTGCTAAAGTTCTAGCAATGGCAACGCGCTGTTGTTGTCCACCTGATAAACTATTTGGGAATGCATCTTTTTTATTTAATAAGCCAACTTTATCCAATAATTTTTCTGCTGTCGCAATGGCATCTTTTTTAGGAATGCCTAAGACATGAATCGGCGCTTCAATGACATTTTCTAAAACTGTCATGTGTGCCCATAAGTTAAAATTTTGGAATACCATGCCAACTCTGCTGCGATATTTTTGTAATTGTTTTTGATTCTTAGCGATTAAGCCTTTTGGGCTAGCTTTGAGTTCTAATTCTTCACCATTCAAAGTAATACGACCAGAATCAGGTGTTTCTAAAAGATTCAAACAGCGCAGGAATGTACTTTTTCCTGAGCCAGATGAACCCAATAAAGAAATAACTTCGCCCTTGTATAGCGACAATGAGATGCCTTTTAGAATTTTCAAATCACCAAATGATTTATGTAAATCTTGTACATCTAATACAAGTGCATTGTTTGCTTGATTCATGGTACCTAAAATCTTTCAATTAAAAATTAATGCGTGATTATAACAAATAAAATTCATGACTTTGTTATAATTGCATCTCTTTTACTATAACGATATCGATAGGATGAAACTTTACCTTTCCTGTTTGACATTATTACTTGCATCCAATCTTGCTTATGCTGATAAATTAACCGTGAAAATTGAAGGGTTAAAAGGGCATAAATCTGCATTGACGAATGTGCAAAATGCATTAAGCATTTAT
>JAFMTC010014400.1:0-15844 GCA_018845635.1 Nicrophorus orbicollis | reverse complement strand
TATGATGCTATCTATTTTGGCGCAGTTGGCTGGCCTGATACAGTGCCTGATCATATTTCTTTATGGGGATCATTGTTGCAATTTAGGCAGAAATTTGATCAATATGTAAATTTACGTCCTGTTCGTTTATTCGAGGGTGTAACTTCACCATTGGCTGGATTTAAAGCCGGGGATATTGATTATTATGTTGTGCGTGAAAACACTGAAGGTGAATATTCTTCAGTAGGTGGCAAAATGTTTGCAGGCACAGATCGTGAGTTTGTGACACAAGAAGCAATTTTTACACGCCATGGTGTAGATCGTATTTTAAAATTTGCTTTTGAATTGGCAGAAAGTCGCCCTAGGAAATTATTGACGTCAGCTACTAAATCTAATGGCATCGCAATTAGCATGCCATATTGGGATGAGCGAGTAGAAGTTATGGCGGAAAAATATCCTTCTATAAGATGGGATAAGCAGCATATTGATATCTTATCTGCGCGTTTTGTTTTACAACCTAATCGTTTCGATGTTGTAGTTGCTTCCAATTTATTTGGTGATATTTTATCGGATCTAGGCCCTGCAACAACAGGAACGATTGGTTTATCTGCATCTGCTAATTTAAACCCAGATCGAAAATTTCCTTCGTTATTTGAACCAGTGCATGGTTCCGCACCTGATATTTATGGACAAAATATTGCGAATCCAATTGCAATGATTTGGTCAGCAGCAATGATGTTGGGGTTTTTTGGCCAAGAAAATGAGCAATTTAAAAAAGCACATGATTCAATTTTACATGCAATTGAAACTGTTTTGGTTAAAGGTCCGATCACAAGAGATTTAGGTGGAAAGGCTTCTACAACAGAAGTAGGCTCTGCAATTAATCAGTTGGTTGCAGAATAATCAATGTGTTAAAAACATAATAAAACACACTGAATGGTATCAAAGGAGTTAGATATGGTTAAGTCACATAATAAATTTCGTTATCAAATATTTTTCTTGGTTTTGGTGGTTGCTTTAATTAACTATATTGACCGTGGTGCATTATCTTATGCTGGGTCACAGGTTATGGGAGAGTTTGGTTTTAATAATCAAGATTGGGGGAAAATTTTAGGATATTTTGGCTATGGTTATATGTTTGGTGCATTGATTGGTGGTGCATTAGGCGATTATTGGGGACCAAAGAAGGTTTGGTTGATTGCAGGTATTGCATGGTCAATTTTTGAAGTAGGTACAGCATTTGCTGGTGAGATAGGCATGATGTTCTTTGGTGGTTCTGCTTTAGCAGGCTTTGCAATTATGCGTGTATTATTTGGCTTCTCTGAAGGACCTGCTTATTCAATTATCAATAAAACAATTGGTAATTGGGCAACACCTAAAGAACGTGGCTTTGTTGTAGGTATTGGTTTATTAAGTACACCATTAGGAGCATTGTTAACAGCACCTGTGTCCGTTGGCTTATTAGCATTGACAGGCAGTTGGAGAGCAATGTTTATCATTTTAGGTATTGTTGGGTTAGTTGCATTATTTTTCTTAATGCGTGTATTTACGAATAGCCCTCGCGAAAGTAAATATGTATCAGAAGAAGAGTTAGCTGAAATTGAAGCAAGTCAAATAGCATCTGCAAATGCAGCTGAACAGGCTAGCCAAGAAGACTCTAGTTTAAGATGGTTTGATTTCTTTAAAAGCCGTACTTTGATTTTTAATACCATAGGATATTTTGCATTCATTTATGTGAATTTCTTATTGTTAACTTGGACACCTAAATTCTTACAAGATCAATTTAACTATAATCTGTCATCATTATGGTATATGGGGATGGTTCCTTGGGTAGGTGCATGTTTCACAGTATTGTTAGGTGGACGTTTTTCAGATTGGTTATTCCAGAAAACTGGCAAGTTAACCATCGCAAGAAGTTGGTTTGCGGCAAGCATTTTATTTTTGACTACAATCTGTTTTATTTCTGTTAACTTTGTGAGTAGTGCAGCTGCCGTGATTGCATTGATCTCGATTGGTAATGCTTTAAATGCATTAGCAAACACAGTTTATTGGACGGTTGTGATTGATACTACACCTAAAGCAAAAATTGGCACATATAGTGGAATGATGCATTTCCTTTCTAATATTGGTGCTGTGTTAGCACCAACATTGACAGGTTATTTAGTCAGCCAATCAGGTTATGGTGCTATGTTTACAGCAGCAGCTGTTGTCACTTGTATTGGTATGGTTGCAATGTTATTAGTGCGCCCAGGAAAATTGAAGTAAGGAGGATATTATGACTACCATTAAAATTTCACTTGGTTCTTTAGGCGGTACAGTCAGTATGACTAAAGAAGCTACGGAAGCTGGTGTTAAGCCTCGTTTAACTGCTACAGACTTGATTGCTTCTGTTGGGCACCCTTTGGGTGGTTTAGAAATTTTTGCTGAAAATATTTTGCAAGTACCCAGTAGTTATATAACCTTTGAACATGTTTTACAGTGTTATGATTGGGCGAAACAACAAGTGGATGAAGGTGCAGAAGGTATTGTATTAACACAAGGCACAGATACTTTAGAAGAAACTGCGTATCTATTGGATTTACTTTGGGACTTTGATGTGCCTTTAGTGTTGATGGGGGCGATGCGATCACCTCAACAAGCAGGCGCAGAAGGTCCAGGTAATTTATTGGCTTCATTATTAACGGCATCTTCTGTTAATAGTCGTGGGCGTGGTGTGTTGGTTGTGATGAATAACTGGATTCATGAAGCGCGATGGGTTCAAAAAAATCACACTGCCGATGTTGATGCATTTCAATCACAAGTTGGTGCTTCTGGAACTGTCTTTGAAAATCATTGCCAATATTTTAAGGCGCCACCTAAAAGATATGTCTTTGATAGACCTCAACAATCTATTCCTCAGGTGTTTTTATGGGAATCATCGTTAAGTGATTCAGTAAAATTACTAGATATGATTGCTGTTGAGTATCAAGGCATTGTAGTTTCTGCTTTCGGTGCAGGCCATGTTTCAGAAGATATGTCTAATCAATTAGGTGAGCTAGCACAAAGATTGCCTATCGTTGTTTCTTCTGCAACGCTTAAAGGTTCAACAGCTTCTAAAACTTATGGCTACATTGGTGGAGAAATAGATCTTCAAAATAAAGGCATAACTATGAGTGAATGGTTAAGCCCTAAAAAAGCTAGATTATTATTATCTATTATTTTGGCGAATGGTCTATCAATGGACGAATATAAGCAGTATTTGGCAAGTCTCACGTATTAATATTTTCTTTGTCATTACTTAAAGTTTCAAAAGCCACTGAATTTCAGTGGCTTTTTTTATTGTGCTAAATTCTCACCAACTTATACTGTGGAAAGTGATGCTTTGGATTAATCACAACAAACTCATAGCTTTCAAAATCCGTTAACACTTTTTGAAATTCTGTTGTGGCTTTATCTAAATCCCAATCTTTTGGGAAATAGAATCCATCAAAGGTTACATCAGTTAAATTTGCTTTAAATTGATGAATGAATTCTGTGAATCCGCTGTAAAACAGTGCGATATCACCTTGCCATAGAATATGAAATTGCCCATTAGTTTGTTGACTAAATGAGATTGTATGATTCGCACAAGCATCGTGCCCAGCAAGATAAATCCTAAAAGCACATTCTTCATCGTCTAAAGATGTTTCTGCATCAATGTGAAATGTTTTCCCATTAAGCGATGAAAAATTAAAAGGATTGCTAGTATTACCAACTAGAAAACCTTGTTCATCTGACCAATAAATTGAGGAAAGTACACAGCGATGATAATTGTTCCAAACAATTTTAGACTGCCAGCAAGCAAGGCTCGTATTTTCGTCATTATCTTCATCTAAATCTTCATCGTCTAGATCATCAGGTTCATTGGCATAATAATCTTCACTGATTAAGTGTAAATCAAACCATAACTTGCCATGATCATCTAATCGGCCTGACCAAATGAATTCGCGGAGATTATGTGGCTCAGGATATGCGCTATCAATAAAAGTGATGGTTTGAGTCATGATTTACTCGAAAGATTGGGGTTGATATGAGTTTGTCATTGTAACGATCCTCAATATTGATTACCATCATCGTTTTAGAGCAATGTCACAATCGGAGTAACTATGTTAAAAATCTTAGGGCTTTTAGCCATCATGGCGGCAATATCTGCGATTGTTTATAAACTCTTTTTTTCATTCAGAAAAAAGCATATTGGCTCTGGGAATATTTTTTATGTCTGTAAAGACAGTACTTTTGAAGAAATTCTGGAAACAGATAAAATCCATCAAGAAAATTTGCAAATTTTGACAGCGAGATTGACAGAAGAATCTGTCGTGAAAGATGGCATTATTGTGCATGATTTTACCAATCGAGAGTTTCCATTTGTTCATAAAATTTTAGTTAATGGCATGCCAATAGGGCGTTTAAAAGCTTCCACTGCGGAAGCTTTAAAGCAAGAGAAAGAAGAACTTGGCATTCACAGTGGGTTGATTTATTGCAAAGTGAAAATTGTGCGAAACCCGAATAATAAGATGATTGCTGCTTTAGATCTTCCAAGCATTGATCGCTTAGCTAAGGTTTTATCTAATCGATCTTTTGAACACAGCGCAGAGAAATTTTCTAAGTTGAAATAAGTGAATAAAAAAGCACCCTATAGGTGCTTTTTTATATTACTGAGGAATGTTTTGAACGCATCCACCATAATCTTTCACAACGACAACTTTATCTGAAAGTTCAGGGTGTTTTTGAAAAAATTCATCCAATCTATGATCAAAGTTTTTAGAAAATTTGAGTAGCTCGACAGTATTTGCCCATGTTTCTACAGGTTGTTTATTCGTAATCTTTGCACCAATGAATCGCTTAATTAAACGAAATGCACAGAGCCAATAAGGGATCTTTAAACGCAGAATCGTGGATGATTCTTGAAAGAAGGGCAGTAAACGTTTGTCATATGCACCTTCCATGATCCATTGATCCAACTGTAGGATCTCTTGAATGCGTGCATTCATATTTTCCTGCGAGTTTTTGATGTAATGCTCGTTGGATAAATCCCAATAGATATCATCGAATTCATGATTCGTGATATTGAGTCTGCACGACAATTGTTGAGAAATGGTTGTTTTGCCCACACCAGATGGGCCAATAATACAAATTTTCATAAGATAGGGTGGTTGAGTGGAAAGAAAAAAGCTCTTGGTTTTCAAGAGCTTTTTGTTTGGTTTATAGGCCTGATTTCAAGCTTGCTTCAATGAAGCCATCTAGATCGCCATCCAATACTGCTTGTGTGTTGCCCATTTCGTAACCAGTACGAAGATCTTTAATGCGTGATTGATCCAATACATAAGAGCGGATTTGGCTACCCCAACCCACATCAGACTTAGAATCTTCCAAAGCATCCGAAGCTTCACGGCGCTTTTGCATTTCAAATTCATATAACTTAGAGCGCAATTGGTTCATTGCCACTTCTTTGTTACGGTGCTGAGAACGATCATTTTGGCACTGCACAACGATATTCGTTGGTAAGTGAGTAATTCGTACCGCAGATTCAGTTTTGTTAACGTGCTGTCCACCAGCGCCCGATGCGCGATAAACGTCAATGCGTAAATCAGCAGGGTTGATTTCAATGTCTACATTGTCATCAATTTCAGGTGAAATAAATACAGCACAGAATGATGTATGGCGTTTGTTGTTAGAGTCGAAAGGTGATTTGCGAACTAAGCGATGAATCCCTGTTTCTGTTCTTAACCAACCATAAGCATGATCGCCTTCGAATTTGATCGTGGCAGATTTTAAGCCTGCAACATCGCCAGGTGATTCTTCTAGGATTTCAGTTTTGAAACCTTTATCTTCGCCCCAACGCAAATACATGCGCATTACCATAGAAGCCCAATCTTGTGCTTCTGTACCGCCAGCACCTGCTTGAATGTCCATAAAGGCACTTGCGCTATCCAATTCGCCAGAGAACATACGGCGGAATTCTAAAGCTTCTACATCTTTTTCATAAGTGGCAATATCAGCCAACACTGCTTCGAGAGAATCTTCATCATTCTCCATTTCACAGAGTTCTAATAAATCTTTCGCATCGTTTAAGTGAGCAGTCAGATCACGGATGTTGTAAACGATGTTTTCTAGAGAAGAGCGCTCTTTACCGAGCTTTTGTGCATATTCTGGATCATTCCAGATTTCAGGGCTTTCCAGCTCCATCAAAACTTCAGTTAAGCGTTCTGACTTTGTATCAAAGTCAAAGATACCCCCTAAGATCATGCAATCTTGTTAAGAGGTCATCAATTTTTTCGTAATGTAAATTGAGTTCCATTGTGTTTCCTTTCGACTGGTGAAAATTTTAAGTCGGACATTATAGCGCTAAATTATGCTGAGCTTCTATAAAAAGCTTTGATCTCCAAATTATTAGAATTAAATGGGCACTAAATTTTTGATTTATTTTTTTAATTAGTAGTATGATAGATTTTGTTCTGTAAATGATAATCATTATCAATATTCTAATAAGATTTTATTTTAATTGATGTAAACAATATAAGGAGCTTTTATGAAAGCAGCAGTTGTCAATCAAAATAGTGACGGTAAAGTTGAAATTAAAGAACTAAAAGTTCGTGATCTAAAGCCTGGTGAAGCATTGGTGAATGTAGAATGTTGTGGTGTTTGCCATACTGACTTACATGTTGCGAAAGGCGATTTCGGAAAAGTTCCTGGTCGTGTGATTGGTCATGAAGGTATTGGTAAAGTTTCTAAAGTTGCAGATGGTGTAACAAGCTTGAAAGTGGGCGATCGTGTGAGTGTTGCTTGGTTCTTTGAAGGCTGTGGCGTTTGTGAATATTGTATTACAGGTAAAGAAACATATTGTCGTAGCGTGAAAAATGCAGGCTATTCTGTGGATGGCGCAATGGCAGAGCAATGTATCGTTGCTGCGGATTATGCTGTGAAAGTACCAGATGGCTTAGATTCATTCCAAGCAAGTAGCGTAACATGCGCGGGTGTAACAACGTATAAAGCAGTAAAAGTTGCAGATGTGAAAGCAGGGCAATGGATTGCAATTTTTGGCGTGGGCGGTTTGGGTAACTTAGCTGTGCAATACGCTAAGAAAGTATTCAATGCGAAAGTGATTGCGGTTGATATTAACGATGATAAATTGCAATTAGCGAAAGAAGTGGGCGCTGATTTGGTTTATAACTCAGCGAAAATCAAAGATGTTGCTAAACAAATTCAAGAAGATGTTGGTGGTGCACATGCAGCTGTTGTAACTGCTGTATCAAAAGTTGCATTCAATCAGGCTGTGGATTCACTTCGTGCAACAGGTAAAGTGATTGCAGTTGGCTTGCCATCAGAAACAATGGATTTAGCAATTGTTAAAACAGTATTAGATGGCATTGAAGTGATTGGTAGCCTAGTTGGCACACGCCAAGATTTGGCAGAAGCATTCCAATTCGCAGCAGAAGGCTTAGTTGTGCCTGTTGTTCAAAAACGTAAATTAGCTGACGTGAATGCTATCTTTGAAGAAATGGAAGCTGGTAAAATTCAAGGCCGAATGGTTGTGGATATGAAAGCTTAATTAGCTTCCTTGCTTAACTAAAATTCATCTAAATCCCTTGCTATGCAAGGGATTTTTTATTTATTTGTCTATTATAAATATTCAGCTATCTTTAAACTGATAGGTGAGTATAGAGATATCATTTCAATTAATATAGATTTGTTATATTTAGTGCAAACTTTCTTATTTTGTTTTTTGCTTTCATAACAAATTTTTCCATATATTTCTTTTGCTTTTGAATAATCTCGATTCGTTCCTTTACCTTCAAAATACATATCAGCAAGCTTGGTGTAGTCATAACTTGAATTACTTGTTTCAGCTGCGAGTTTGTACCATTTAAAAGCTTCATCATAATCTTGTTGTACACCTTCACTTTGTTCGTAGATATCTCTAAGAGCTATTTGAGCATCATTATGACCTTGATTTGCAGCTAATGTTAGCCATTTAATAGCATGATCATAATTTTGATCGACCCTATTTTTTCGTTTATATGGATTACCTTTTTTATACATCTCACCAAGGTAATATTGAGCTTCATCATATCCTTGCTCTGCTGCTAATTGATACCATTTGATAGCTTCTATGTGATTATCCATAGAATATCTCATTACTCTTCCAATATGAAATTGCGCATAGTAATTACCTTGATTGGATGCCAATGTTAACCATTTTAGTGCTTCGTCAGAATCTCTTTCTATAATCATACCGTCATCATACATAATGCCTATGAGGGTTTGAGCATAAGCATCTCCACTATCTGCTGCTTGTTGGTACATTAAGATTTCTTCTAAATAACGTTGTTTGTTCTTATCTTTTTTATATATTTCTAAGAGTATGTCTGAAGGATCAATATTTTTTTCTAGTTCAGCTATATCTTGAGCAATGCTAAGCCTAAATAGTAACAACAAAGTGATTATGTATTTCATTATTTGCCTATTATTTTTAAATTTGTGTATTTATATTTTGATTAAACTCGAGCTAGTGCATTAAAGTATATTTTTATATAAAAAGGCAGATTTCTCTGCCTTTTTTCAAATCTGTCTGCTAGAAAATTACAATGACTTTGCAACTTCCAATGCTTTGTCATAATCAGGTTCGTTAGTCACTTCCTGAACGTATTCAACGTGGCGAATGATGTTGTTTTTATCTAACACAACGATACCGCGAGATAACAATGCTAAGCCTTCGATTTCAAAGCCATATTCAACACCGAAATCATGTGTTTGGTAATCAGATAACATGCTTTGATGGCTGATAGAATTTTCATCTGCAAAGCGTTTTTGTGCAAATGGTAAATCCACAGAGATTGTTAATACTGCAACATCTGCCAATGCTTTTGCTTCTTCTTCAAATCGTTTAGTTTGAATTGAGCAAACGCCAGTATCGATCGATGGTACAACGGAGATGATTTTAATTTTTCCGTCAAAATTATCCAAAGTAATCGGATTCAAACCTAAGTCAACCACTCTAAAGTTTGAGCCTTCTTGCCCAACAACTGCTTCTGTACCCATCAATGTGATTGGGTTGCCTTTCATTGTAATGCTAGATCTTTGTGACATATTCATCTCCTTGAGAATAGTTCAATAACGGAAAGCTTTTAGGATTATATAGTAAAAAGATGGGAAGATTTGCTTTAAAATGCTCTAATTGGCTGTATGTTGAATTATTGGAGTTTATTAATGTTCAAGGACAGGAATTCTTTAATTAAAGGGATGATTTTTGATATTGAAGGCACATTAACAATAGATCAAAAAGCCATTGATGAGGTCGCAATGACTTTAGAGTATTTGCGTGCTAAAGGTTATCAAATGCGCTTTGTTACCAATATGACAGGTAAAACACCCAAACAACTCTCTGATAATTTAAAAATATTAGGTTTTTATATCGAAGCTGATGAAATAGAAACTTCCGTTACAACGGCTATTAAATATCTTGATCAGCATTTTAAAGATAGCAAAGGTTTTTTAGCATTGCCTTCCACATTACAGTCACAGTTCTCACATATTCAGCAGGATCACCAATCACCTGAGTTTGTTGTATTAGGTGATTTAGAAGATGAGATGAATTATGCATTGCTGAATAAAATATTTAGTTATTTACGCAATGGAGCACAATTAATTGCTTTTCATCGTAATCTGTTTTTTATGAGAGACAATGAATATTTGCTGGATACAGGAATTTATATTGATGCTTTTGAAAAGCTTTTATTCCATAAAACTATCATTACAGGAAAACCTTCTAAAGAAATTTTTGTAACAGCAATGACATCAATGGGTTTAAAGTCTGATGAAGTTATCATCATTGGTGATGATATTAATACTGATATAAAAGGTGCAGAATTACTAGGCATTACATCGGTTTTAGTAGAAACAGGAAAGTTTCAATTAACTAAAGGTGCAATAGTTCCTGAATGTGTTGGGTTATTTATTCCTAATGCTAGCATGCTGAAAAAATATTTTTAAATTGAAATTGTAGTCTATATAAATCAAAAAAGGCAGATTTCTCTGCCTTTAAAACACTGTAATCTAATGAAAAATTAGATGTTTTTGTTGATGAAAGCTTCTAATGCAGCTTTAGGAATTGCGCCAACTTGTTGGTCAACAACTTCACCGTTTTTGAAAATCATCAATGCTGGGATTGAACGAATGTTCAATTGAGTCGCGATTGCTTGGTTGTTTTGAACATCCAATTTCACAACTTTCAATTTGCCTGCAAATGTGTCAGCCGCTGCTTCAACGTGCGGGCCAATCATTTTACAAGGACCACACCAATCAGCCCAGAAATCCACTAAAACAGGTAGATCTGATTGCAAAACTTCTGCTTCAAATGTAGCATCTGTTGCATTAACGTAATTACTCATGATAAAACTCCTTAAAATAATTTATAATAGACAATTTTAGTCTGTTATTTAAAATTCTGGTTTATTAAAACGGAATTAGTTAGAAATAACAAGCATAGTTTGTATTTAAAGTTTAAACGCTTTCAGTAAAAATTGTTTATTACACATTTCAATCAAAGGTCAAGATACACATGGCAAAACCAGAATTAAGTCACATAATGTTTAAGGATTTACCGCTCGATGAATCTTTGCAAGAAGCGTTAGAAGATAACAATTATGTGCAATGCACACCGATTCAAGCTTTATCATTGCCACTTTTATTGGCAGGTAGAGATGTTGTTGGCCAAGCGCAAACGGGCACGGGGAAAAGTGCGGCGTTCTTATTGGCAACCTTGAATCGTTTGATGACTGTTCCAGTTCAGCAAGGCAAACGCGGGCCTTTTGCCATCATCATGGCACCAACGCGTGAATTAGCGATCCAGATTTATGAAGATGCAGAAATGTTAGGCCGTTACACAGGTTTAAAATTTAGCTGTATTTATGGTGGCACAGGCTACGAGAAGCAACGCAGTGATTTAGCATCAGATGTGGATGTTGTGATTGGTACAGTTGGCCGTATTTTAGATTTCTATAAGCAAGGCGAATTGAACCTTAAAGAGATCGAAGTTGTGGTATTGGATGAAGCAGATCGTATGTTCGATTTAGGCTTTATCTCAGACATTCGTTATTTGTTCAAAAAAATGCCAAGCGTAACAGAGCGCCAAAACCTATTTTTCTCAGCAACATTCTCTCAGCGCGTTTTAGAATTAGCGTATGAGCACATGGATATGCCTGAAAAAGTTCAGATCGAAGCGGATAATGTTACAGCAGATAAGATTAAGCAATACTTAATCCATGTCGGTTCACCTGATAAAATTTCATTGTTGTTTGGCGTATTGAAAAAAGAACAACCAACTCGCACGATCATCTTTGTGAACACAAAACGTGCAGCAGAAGAAATTTCTAACTACTTAGCAACAAATGATTATAAAGCTGGCGTATTATCAGGCGATATTCCACAAAATAAACGCGAGCGCTTATTGGGTGATTTCAAAGATGGCAAAATTTCAATCATGGTGGCAACGGATGTTGCAGCACGTGGCTTACACATTTCGGATGTAACGCATGTGATCAACTATGATCTACCACAAGATGTGGAAGATTATGTTCATCGCATTGGCCGTACAGCACGTGCGGGCGAAGAAGGTACAGCAATCAGCTTTGCATGTGAAGAATATGTTTATTCATTGCCAGACATCGAAGAATACATTGAAATGAGAATCCCAACGATTCAGTTGGAAGATAATTTATTGGTGGAACCTAAAAAGCCAAGCAGAAATCAATCATCAAATAAACCTCGTCAAAATCAGAATCGTAATAAGCCAAGAGCTGAACGTCCACAATCAACAGAACAATCAGAGAAATCTGAAAAAGTTGAGAAAGAACCTGTATTCATCGTAGAAGATGCGGTGGAAGAATCTTCAGAAAATAATGAAATGGTTCAATCAGCAGAAGATAAGATCGAGCGTAAATTTGATAAACGCCGTCGTCCACGCAATATGCACACACGCGGTCGTAGCAAATCACATCAACGTAATAATACACAAGCACCGACAGAAAATGGAGGCAATGGTGAAGGTTAAGTTTTTAACAGCTTTATTGGCAGGTTTAATTGTTGTAGGTTGTGCGAATGCACCAGTACCAGAAGATCAGAAAACAGCTTATACAGGCAATGGTGAGATTGCTTCTGTGATTCTTCGTGAAGATAACCAACAAGAAGTTAGCATCGAAATTGAGAACCAAGGTTATATGGTTGTGATGTTGAAAGAACCTAAGGATCTATTCCCAGGCCAAAAAGTTCATGTGAAAAGACAATCGGGCGGTTACGGCGAGGTAATAGTTCGATGAGGGTTGAGTTAGATCTCCCTGAGCTAACAGACGATGAGCGCGCACATAGTGCGCGTTTAGCGCATTTGTTGGTTGAGAAAATCAAAGCGAAAGGTTCAATTCCATTCAGTGAATATTTTGCAGAGTGCTTATATCATCCTGAATTGGGCTACTACACAGGTGCTTTACCAAAGTTTGGTAGTACAGGCGACTTTGTCACTGCGCCCATGATTTCCCAATATTTCTCCTATTGCTTAGCCAATCAAATTGCAGAAATCTTAGCGCTCTGTGAATCGCCTGCCATCATGGAAGTGGGTGCAGGCACAGGCGTGATGGCAACAGATGTTTTAACGCAGTTAAAAACCATCAATGCATTGCCAGAGTATTATTACATCATTGAAATTTCACCAATTCTGCGTGAAAGGCAGCGTGAAAGTATTGCTAAAGTTCACCCTGAGTTGGTCGATCGTGTGATTTGGTTGAATGAACCACCTACAGAAGCATGGCAAGGTTGCATCATCGGCAATGAAATTGTGGATGCATTGCCTGTAGAGCGTTTCACGATTCAAAATGGTGAAGCGTATTATGCTGATGTTGGCTATGATGCAGCAACCGAGCAATTTGTCACAGTTACAAATCGCCAAGATGATCAATTAACACAGTTTATGGCGCAGTTGGCAGAAGCAAATATTACATTGCCTGATGGCTATGTCAGTGAATTTTGTCCAATGGTGAAAAGTTGGCTTGCTGATTTAACAAAAACGCTCACAAAAGGCGCGGTGTTGATGGTGGATTATGGTTACAGTCGCCAGCAATATTATATGCAAGAGCGCGTGGAAGGCACATTGATCGCCCATTTTAAACATCGTGTGCATAACAGTTGGGAATTATTTCAAGGCTTGCAAGATTTAACAGCGAATGTGGATTTCACATTGTTGGCAGAAGCAGGTTTAGCTGCTGATTTAGATTTCTTAGGCTATACATCACAAGCGTATTTCCTGTATGGCAATGGTTTAGAAGCGATGCTGACAGAAGCAAAAGCACAAATCAGTGATGAAATGGCATGGTATAAGATTGCACAAGCGATCCAAATACTCGTTTTGCCTGCCGAAATGGGAGAACGCTTTAAGGTATTAGCTTTGGGTAAGAATATCGAGCTAGAACCGCAAGGATTTGCGTTGTACGATATGAGTCAGCAATTGTAACTCGAGGAAAATAGGATGCAGATTAAAGTTGCCTACATTGCAACGTTGGAAGAATACTATCATGCGGATGAAGCTTTCCGTCAGGCTTTGAATAAAAGCTCGGTGGATTTGTATGTGCAAATTGCATTGTGGCTCATCGCAGTGGCTTTCATGGCAATTGGTCAGTTCTTTTTGGGCGGAACCATTGCTGTGATCGCATTCATATTGCATCAAGGTTATGCAAAACGTTGGATTGTGCGCCGTAACTTTTATAAAATGGTGAATGCAGGAGAGCTGGAAACACTGACTTTCTCTGAAGAAAAGATCATCTATGAATGTGGCATGATTGCAGAAGTGATCACGTGGGATGATTATGCGGCTTATTTAGAAACGGATGAGCTATTCATGGTATTTTATGATGCATCAGATCATTACATGATCATTCCTAAGCGTGCCCTAAAAGATGATGCAGAGATTGACCAATTGCGCCAGCTTTGTGTTCGTCAATTAGCAGATTATGAGGTGACAAATGTTTAACTTTGAAGGTGATCTCCGGTTAACATCGGAAGGCGTTCATTTTGGTAACCCACAGCAGATTAAATTATTGAAAGAGATCCAAAATACAGGTTCCATTACTCATGCGGCGAAAGCTGTTCCGATGAGTTATAAGGCAGCTTGGGATGCCATCAATAAGATGAATAATCTATCGGATGAACCTTTAGTGATTCGTGTCACAGGCGGCAAGGGTGGCGGTGGCACATGTTTGACAGAGCGCGGATTACAATTAGTTAAACATTTTGATTTGATCGCTGAAGCTCATTCAGCATTTTTGAAAAGTATGAGCCAATATTCACAGAGCTTTGAAGCAGATATTAATTTACTTCAGCAGCTGCGCTTTCAAACGAGTGCGCGCAATCAATTATCAGGCAAAGTTGTGAAGATTGAATCGTTAGGGATTCATGATGATATCTATTTTGACATTGGTGCAGAGCATATTCTCAAAGCAACCATTACAGATGAAAGCACTAAGCTATTAGAAATTGAGGAAAATGGCCGTTTCATTTTACTCATCAAAGCACCGAATGTGGATGTTGTGCCTAATGCGACCAAGAATTGCATTGTGGGCGAAGTGATTTCCCATAAAACAGATAAAGATGGCTATGAAGTGACATTGAAAGTGGGCAATCAAACCGTTGTTTCTAGTCACATTCATTCGGATGTTAAAACATTGAATGAAGGCGATTCAGTGGGCATTCAGATTGATCCTAAAAACATCATTTTAGTGAAGGTGTAAACCGATGAGATATCTTTGGGTATTGATATTAAGCTTTGTTGTGATGGCTTGTGGCGATAAACCACAACGTTATGATCGTTTATCATCAGGTGCGACTGTTGTAGCATTTGGGGATAGCGTGACATTTGGCTATGGTGTTGATCCCAAAGATTCATATCCCACAATTTTGGCCGAACTATCCTATTGGAATGTCATCAATGCTGGCATTAGTGGGGAACGAGCTGATCAAGCAAAAGCACGCATTGATGGCGTTTTGGCAGAGTATCAACCACAATTAGTGATCATTGAATTAGGTGGCAATGACTTCTTGCAAAGGCGAAATGCTAAAGCAGTTAAAGAGGATTTAAGAGCAATCATCCAAAGTGTGAAATCTCATGGGGCAATTCCAGTATTGGTTGCTGTACCTGCATTATCACCAGTTGCTGCTATTACAGGTAAACCAAGTGATGCAGATTTATATAAAGAATTAGCAAAAGAAGAGAAAGTTAATCTCATTCCTAATGTATTTTCGGATATTTTAGGACAAGAGAACTTAAAGCAGGATCATGTTCATCCAAATCAATCAGGTTATCGGGTTTTAGCTGAAGGGATTTACCAAGCTTTAAGCAGCATGGGATTGTAATGATTGAGCGATTTTTTGACTATATAAACAGTTAATATTATGATGATCAGCCATGGATACCGTTGAAATTTTCAAAGCCCTCGCAAATGATAAACGTTTAGAGATTTTGCAGTGGCTTAAAGAACCAGAGAAGCACTTTGATACTACCAATGAGAAGTTAATGCTCAGAGGTGGCGTTTGTGTGGGCGATATCCAAACAAAATCTGGCTTGTCTCAATCTACGATTTCCCAATATTTATCCATGATGCAAAAAGCTGAATTATTAGAGTCGGTGCGTAATGGGAAATGGACATATTATCGCCGTAATGAAGAAACATTAAATAAACTCGCGAGTTTTATTGGCCAAAATTTATGATCATTTTTTGATCAATTAATATATCGAATATTCCAAATATATAAATATAACGTTACAATAATACATCTATAAATTCCGATATGTAATTTTGAGGTTAAT
>JAFMTC010014398.1:0-10447 GCA_018845635.1 Nicrophorus orbicollis | reverse complement strand
ATTTTCATTTCATATTAACGACGCATGATGGGAACAACAATACTTTCATCGAACTCAAAGAGCTCTTCTTCCTCGTATTTTACCATGACTTCTTCAGCTAAGTTAGAGAAGTCTTCAGGATCGATGGATAACATTGAGTCATAAGTATCACGATCCCATACTTCAATTAAAGAACCATTGCCCGATAAGATGATTTCAGAAGTAATATTGGCATAGGCCATTAATCTTGCGGGGATGACAAAACGGCCTTGTGCATCCAATTGAATTTCAGTTGCACCACCGCGCACAAAGCGTACAAAGTCACGTTCTTTTTTAACGAATGAGTTCAGTTTAGTGAGTTCTGCATCGACTTCTTGCCAAATATGGTAGGGATAAAGGTTTAAACATTTATCGAAGGCGCGATTGAGAACAAAACGATCTGTTTCTTCCAACTGTTTTTTTAGGCTAGCAGGGAGCGCAAGACGCTTTTTAGCATCCATTTTGAGCTCGAATTCACCTAAATAACTAGTCATAATGATTGATCAAATATTTAACATGTTCTGACGATTGTAGCACAATTTTTAAAAGCTCAAAGAAAGAAAACCTCAATCCTAGGATTGAGGTTTTAATTATGAATTCAATGGGCTAACAAACATTAGCTATTCTTTTTCAAGAAGAAACCCCAGTACAATTCAAAGATACCAAATGAGATAATCGCAACGCTGAAAATGCCTACGATGAAACCACTTGCAACAAGTGGCGACATCAAAAATATAAAGCCTAAAATAATGCCAATGATTGGTAGTAATATTACACCTTTTGGGCTATTGGCAATGGCAGGGATATTTGAATTCTTTAAGCTTAAAACAATGCCTAAACCTAAGATTGATCTAAATAATACCCAAAAACCAAATAAGAAACAGATGACTAAAATTGCTTCGCCTGCTGGCATTGAAATAAATAGCACACCAATGATGATATCAATCGCACCAGATAGTAATGACCAACCCCAATTGCTATTGCCCGCTGAAACTGAGAATACTTCAAAAATCCCTGTCATTAAGAATATGAAGCCTACGAAGTAAGCAATGGTTAATAATGTAGAAGCTGGTGTTAATAGGCTCCAAATACCAATGATGATGAATAAAACACCCACGATAGCGGTTAGCCACCAATTATTATTTTCTGTTGTGTTTGTCATTTTGACTCCCTTTGTGATTATTTAAATTAGCTATAACACTTGTTTAATTACTCTCAAAGTCATTATATCAGTCATTCACTCGGTTTGCTCTGTGGGATTATGATGGCGAGTGTTTCATCTGTCATATCATCCAATAAAAATTGTGAGGGTGAAACATAGCGGAACAATCCATATTTTGCTTCTTCGTATGATTGTGCATGACCTTCTTGAAAATAGAAGCGATCTGGCCTTAATTGATCCTGAATTTTAAATAATCGCTGATTATCTTTTACAGTTGTGCCTTGATAAGGTTTTGCATCAATGACAACTTTTTGATCATTCAATGTCACAATAAAAGTTTGCATGTTCTCATCAGAGTAATTACGTAAATTATGCTCAAAGTTTAAAGCCATATAATCACCGAGCATAAAAGCGCGGGGATCAACGGGCGCTAATTTAAAGTAGATCACTTCGCCATCATTTTTAATGGATTCTTTTTGGAAGATTTGCACATTCATGAAAATGAAAACAACAGCAAATGCAAACAATAATAGATAGTTTTGTTTAGTTTTCATGGCGGATTTTCCCAAAATGGTGAATCACATAACGAGCAATCAAAATCACAATGCCTGTCGAAATTAAAATAATGCCTTTAGTGCTTAATGAGCTCTCTAAATTGTAGTAGTACATGAAGAGTGAATAGCTGAATAGCAACAAACCGATAACATGCAATGTGCGTGATTGTAGATAAAAGCCAAGTGCAATGATTAAAATGCCAGCAATGGTGGAATTAGGTAAAAAGTAAGTGAGGGCAAATAATCCCGCAATGCTAATTAGATAAAGAATGTTTTGCTGTTGGCTTTGATTTTTCCAATGATAAATTAAATGTGGCACAAAACTGAAGCCCAATAAAATATAGATAATGACAGGTGTTGTTAAGGAAACATCTACAGAACGAAGGCCAACTGATTCCCATAATGGCCATATTAATAAGTGAAGTGATAGGGCGATGAGCAATGTATAAAAGCGTATTGCATAGTTGGATAAACCCAAGATCACTACAATGACTAAACTTACGATGAATACCGTATTCATCCCAATGCCATGGAAATAGAAAGTAATGTCTATAGTTAATAGTGTGAGTGCGGTTGTTAATGTCAAAATTCTAATGAAAGGATTTCTAAAAAATAATGGCATGATAGCAAAGTAAGCAGCACTGATCAGCAGTAAGAATTTTTCAGAAATCGGAAAAATATGTTCATAGTTGATCAATGTTGCCAACATTAATAGATAAGTTGAAGTGAATAATGATAGCTTTAAAATCGTTGTCATAAAATTATCATGAGGAGTTTTATAAGCAATGACAGAAGATCCGATCGCAAAAATTATCAATAAAATTGCAGTTGCACTGTCATTGTGGAAAATCTCCACAAAAAGATAAGTGGGAAATGCCATGATGAATAGTGTTAAAATAATGGCAGAACCTGTGAGTAATAAATTTCTTAAATTAAGGCTATTCATTGTGGTTCACCTTGTTAGTATAGTTAATGAGCCAAATCGCGCCTTTATATGTAGGATAAATGGCAATGATGGCGCATAAAGACATTGTTAATGTGAGAGAAATAGCATCTAAATGACTGAGTGAGAAGATGCGAAGTAGCAACATAAATATCGTATAGATATAGAGTGCAACCATCATGCCCTTTTCATTTAAATGAATGAATACAAAGATGGCAATCATGGATGAAATTAATGTGATCAACCATACTGTTGTTGTATTGTCTCTGAATAAAAAGTCTAAGCTAGAACCTAAAAGTGTCATTAAGGTAATGCTAAAGAAGATATAACAGATCGGGCTCGCAATGCTTGGCACTTTAAATCGTTTTGCAAAAATAATCGCAAAAGTGAATAAAGCTGAGATTACAACAGATGTCAAAGAGTTAAAGCGGAATATGTGATGATGCAAAGGCAAATATGCCATGAGCGTGCTATAGAATAATAGCGCCGTCACAATTGTGATGAATTGCTGGCGCAGAATAATGGCAAAGGGCAATAAACAGATACCCCATACTAATGTGAAGTGATAAATACTGCTATTGATTTGATAAATTTGCCCAAATACAGCCCAAAATGAACCAATCACAATGGCAAATATGCCACCAGCAATGCATTGATGATGTGATTTTTTGGTGAGCAATATTGAACCAAATGAACAAATTAATGCTGCTTCAGCAATGGCTAATTTAGTGAAATCATTCAGTTGGAACCAATTAAATGCAGTGAAGCAAATAATGCCTGCTGCGATTAAAATCCATCCCAAGAGTTGAATATAAATATCAGCATGATGAAACGGGCGAGTTTGCGTTAAATTATTCGCCATGGCTTGTTCAAACTGATCATTGGAAATAGTTTTAGATTGATGCAGAAATCTCAGCATCATTCTGGGTTTTGAGGCTTTTTTAATATCAATCATGATTAAAACCTATGTGTTTATTGTCATTCAATGGATGCTAATTTAACACTTAATAAAACAATGATCAATTAAATAAAAATAGTTATATTCATTGTCTTTCAAGAATCGTTGAGTATTGGCCAAAAAGTATTCTTGTCTGCGGTGAGAATGAGGAAACTTGAAGTGATTTAGGTGTAGATTTATTGATAAAAAAAATTAATTATAGTTTTATGGGAAATGGGGCTATGATTCGCCGGAATTTGCAATCTTGCAAGAGTTCACCCCAATCGCCGATCAGTTTCTGATTACTTTTTTTCCACAATTTTTCTCTGGAAATTTGTACATATGGAAATTATTCCCCCAGCAGGCGAAGAGGGTCGCTTGCCATCCGTTTTAGAATCTTTAATCCCAATTATCTTTATGGTTATCTCTTTGGTAACTGGCATATTCTTTTTTGGGACAAGTCCACATATTCCATTGTTAGTCAGCGTTTGCGTTGCTGCGTTAGTTGCGATGCGCTTAGGTTATTCTTGGCGAAGAATTGAGCGTGGCATGTTGGATGCTGTTCGCTTAGCTATGCAAGCAGTTGTGATATTAATGGTGATTGGCACGATCATTGCATCATGGATTGCAGGCGGTATTGTGCCTACGTTGATTTACTACGGCTTAAATATTTTAGAGCCTAGTTACTTTTTAGTGGCAGCATGTGCGATCTGTTGCATTATTTCAATTGCGGCAGGGAATGCTTGGACAGCGGCAGGTACAATTGGTATCGCGATCATGGGGATTGGCTATGGATTAGGCATGCCGCCAGAAATGGTTGCAGGTGCTGTGATTTCTGGTGTTTATTTTGGTGATAAAATTTCACCATTATCAGAAACAACTAACCTTGCACCAGGTATTGTGGGTGTTGATCTATTCGAGCACATTCAATATATGCTCTATACAACGATTCCTGCGCTAATTATTTCATTGATCTTATTTGCTATTTTAGGCTACACACAAGCAAGTACAATGCCTGAAAGTATTACTGTGACAGCTGATTTACAGCGTGATTTGAAAGAGATTTTCTTGATTTCACCGTGGTTATTGTTGGTGCCATCATTCATCATTGTGATGATGATTTTTAAAATCCCAGCGTTTCCTGGGTTGATGATTGGTTCTACATTGGGCGTATTATGCGCGATCTTCATTCAAGATGCTGATCCATCCATGGTTTTAAATTCATTGTATGATGGTTACAGCATTACAACGGATAATAAAACATTGAATGAGCTATTGAATAATGGTGGTATTAGCGCTGTATTATCAACAGTTTCATTAGTGATCATAGCGATGTGTTTTGGTGGGATTTTAGAATTCACAAAAATATTTGAGGTGATCGTAGGGTATATTGCACGTAAAGTTCAATCCACGAAAAGCTTAATCATTGCAACTGTATTTACTGGGATTACAGGCAATGCAGTAGGTTGTGATCAATATATGTCTATCATTATTCCAGGCAGAATGTATGCGGATGAATATCGTAAGCGTGGCATTAAAGCGAAGGTTTTATCTCGTACATTAGAAGATGCGGGCACAATGACATCACCATTGATCCCTTGGAATACTTGTGGTGCCTTTATGACAGCAACTTTAGGCATTGCATCATTTAGTTATTTACCTTATGCGTTTTTATGCTTGCTAAGCCCTGTGATTGCGATTGTATACGCTTGCACAGGTTGGACAATTGAGCATTATGATGATGGTGAAAAACCTGCTAAAGTGAGACGATTCAGAATACCTAAACGTATTTAGAATTTTTCTTTTTAGAATTTTCTTTCCAAAAATATGAGGTCTCAAATGTTGAAATTGTATTATGCAAAAGGCACATGTTCTTCCGCTGTTTATATGACGGCAAAATCTTTAGGCATTGAGCTTGAATTAATCACAGTGGATATTGTGAAAGCAGTGACAGAAGATGGACGCGATTTTAAAGAGATTAATCCTAAAGCTTATGTGCCTGCATTGCAGTTAGAAAATGGTGAAGTGATCACTGAAGTTGTGGCAATTTGTGCATATTTGGCTTCATTGAAAGGTGAAAATTCAGTATTTCCATTATCAGGTAAGGGCTTAATTGATCAGTTGGAATGGTTCAACTATATCGGTACAGAAATCCATAAAAACTATATGCCATTATTCTTTAAGTTATTCGGCATGGATACAGGTGAGCAATGGCCTGAGCATGTAACCAAGCAGTTGAACTATCGTTATAAGTATGTTGAAGCGAAACTAGCAAACCAATCATATTTAACAGGCGAGACAGTAACAAGCGTTGATTATTATTTATTGATGACAACATTATGGGCTGTTAAAACTCATTATGATTTAAGTGGTTTTCCAAATGTATTGGCATTCAAAGAACGCATGATGCAATTGCCCGTGGTTCAACAAGTGCTTGCGTAATCCTAACAGTATTTAAGTTGAATAATAAGCCATGTAGCAATACATGGCTTTATTTATGGTTGTTCATATTGCTTACACTTCATATAGACGCTATATTAAAGTTTTATTGGCTTTAGTACTAAAAATGAAGGCTTGCGTGCGCTATGAAAACAATTGGAAAATCAGATAAATTAAATCATGTTCGTTATGAAATTCGAGGTCCAGTGCTCGATAAAGCGAACCAAATGGAAGAAGATGGCTTAAAAATCATCAAATTAAACATCGGGAATCTTGCACCTTTTGGATTTATGCCACCCGATGAAATCGTACAAGATATGATCATGAACATGCCAGAAGCTTCTGGGTATACGGACTCTAAAGGGATCTTCGCCGCACGCAAAGCCATTGTCCATTACGCCCAACAGAAGAACATCAAAAATGTTGATGTGAATGATGTTTACATTGGTAACGGCGCCTCCGAGCTTATTACAATGAGTTTGAATGCGTTGTTAAACAATGGGGATGAAGTACTAATTCCAACGCCAGATTATCCATTATGGACAGCCGCGACATCGCTTGCTGGTGGCCGCCCTGTGCATTATATGTGTGATGAAGATAATGATTGGCAACCAAATGTTGCAGATATTCGCGCTAAAATCACACTGCGTACAAAAGGGATTGTGATCATTAACCCGAATAATCCAACGGGCGCTTTGTATGGTGATAAAATTCTTTTAGAAATTTTAGAAATCGCGCGTGAACATGGATTGGTTGTTTTCTCAGATGAAATCTATGACAAGATTTTATACGATGGGCATACACATACATCTACAGCAGCTTTAGCAGATGATGTTTTATGCTTAACATTTAATGGATTATCCAAAGCTTATCGCGCATGTGGTTATCGTGCAGGTTGGATGATTGTATCTGGTCCTAAAAAGCATGCAAAAGAATACATCAGTGGCTTAAATGTACTGTCTTCCATGCGCTTATGCTCAAATGCGCCAGGGCAATTGGCAATTCAAACAGCATTGGGCGGTTATCAAAGCATCAATGAATTAATTGCGCCAAATGGCCGATTAACGAAGCAACGCGATTTAGCTTATGAGCTTTTAACGAGCATTCCAGGTGTTTCTTGTATGAAGCCAAAGGGCGCTTTGTATATGTTCCCAAAAATGGATCCTGAAATGTATCCATTGTTATCGGATGAAGAATTTGCACTCGATTTATTGGAAGCTAAACGAGTATTAATTGTTCAAGGCTCAGGATTTAACTATCCAACACCTGATCATTTTAGAATCACATTTTTACCGTATAGTGATGTTTTAACTGATGCTGTGGTTAGAATTGGCGATTACTTGGGTGAAATTAGAAAATAATTTTTCAAATTAATGTTGACGGGTGCTTTTTATTCCGATAGATTAAAAAGCATCAATTTTAAGGAATTTATTCATGACACGCATTACATCAGTTTCACGTAATTTTTGGTGGCAAATCTCTCACAAGGCGGGAGATCTAGTCGTGTCATGGCAAAAATAATAGTCAATACATGAAAAAAGAAACCCGCGTATAAGCGGGTTTTTTTTTGCCCGCTGTAGCACCCAAAATTTGAAATTAGCATTAAAAATACAGCAGAGGCAGATATGAACCAATCATTACTAAAAGTTTACAACGGCGAATACTTATCACAAGAAGAGAGCTTTGAAATCTTTTGTAATATCATCGAAGGACAAGTTTCTCCAATCCACTTGGCATCGATGTTAACGAGCATGAAAGTGCGTGGCGAATCCATCGCTGAATTAACAGGTGCAGCATTGGCATCATTGAAACATGCAGAAACTTTCCCAACGCCAGATTATATGTTTGCTGACATCGTTGGCACAGGTGGCGATGGCGCAAGCAGTATCAATATCTCTACAGCAAGTTCTTTTGTGGCAGCAGCTTGTGGCTATCCAATTGCAAAACATGGCAATCGCAGTGTTTCAAGCTTGAGTGGTTCATCCGATGTATTGACAGAATTGGGTGTGGACATCTATTCAACACCAGAAAAATCAAGAAAACTATTAGATGAATTAGGCGTTTGCTTCTTGTTTGCTCAGCAATACCACAAAGGTTTTAAAAATGTCGCGCCAATTCGTGCAGAGTTAAAAACTCGTACAATCTTCAATGTATTAGGCCCATTAATCAACCCAGCGCGTCCTCGCATTGCGATCGTTGGTGTTTATCAAGATTCATTGGTTCGCCCAATGGCAGAAGTATTGAAAAACTTAGGTTATTTAAATGCGGCAGTGATCCACACAGCAGGTTTGGATGAAGTTTCATTGCATGCAGATGCGCACATTGCAGAATTGGCAAATGGCGATATTGAAGAGTATTACTTAACAGCGAAGGATTTTGGTTTACCAGTGATGACGATTGATGACATCCGTGGTGGTACACCAGCTGAAAACAAAATCTTATTAGAAAATATTTTACAAGGCAAAGGCAAAGCAGCGCATGAAAACGTTGTGGCTGCCAATGTTGCATTATTGATGCGTTTATTCGGTAAGCGCAATGTGAAACAAAATGTGGAAGAGGTTTTAAGCATGATTCGTACTGCAAAACCTTATGAAGTATTACAACAAATGGTGAGCAGAGGTTAATTAATCATGGCAACTATCTTAGAAAAAATCGTCGCAGACAAATACATTGAAGTAAGTTTATTGAAGCAGGAGAAACCTTTCTGTAATTTCCAAATGGATATTGAACCCAATGATCGTGATTTCTATGCATCATTGGCATCAGCAAAGCCTGCTTATATTTTGGAATGTAAACCTAAATCACCTTCCAAAGGCACGATTAATCCGAACTTTAATTTAACAAAAATTGTGACAGCATATTCACCGTTTGCTTCTGCAATCTCAGTGTTAACAGACAATAAATACTTTGGTGGCGAATTTAAGAACTTAAAAATTACACATGAATTAACGGATAAACCATTGTTGTGCAAAGATTTCATCATTGATGAATACCAAATTTACTATGCACGTTTACATGGTGCGAGCGCAGTATTATTGATGTTATCAGTATTATCTGACGATAAATATCTCGCACTTCGTGAAGTTGCACATTCATTGAATATGGGCGTGTTAACAGAAACGAGTAACGAAGCTGAATTGGAAAGAGCAATCGCTTTGGATGCCAAAGTGATTGGCATTAATAATCGTGATCTACATACTTTGACTGTGAATTTAGAAACAACGAAAAAATTGGCAGTCAAAATTCCTGAAGATCGCATCGTGATCAGCGAATCTGGTATTTCATCTCACAATGATGTTGTAGATTTATCGCCTTGTGCTGATGGATTTTTAGTGGGTAGCCATTTAGTGGGCTCAGAGAATTTAGATTTAGCATTGCGTGAATTAATTTTTGGTACACATAAAGTATGTGGCTTGAAATCATTAGAAGCAGCGACAGCAGCTTATGAATCAGGTGCTTATTATGGTGGCTTAATTTTTGTGGAAAAATCACCACGCTATATTTCACCAGAAGATGCTAAAGCATTAATGAATATTCCATTGAATTTTGTGGGGGTTTTCCAAAATGCAACGATTGAGTTTGTCAGCGCAACCGCAAAGGATCTGAATTTGAAAGCAATTCAGTTGCATGGCGATGAAAATTCAGCATATATTACTGAGCTACGTGCGGAGTTACCACAATCAGTGGAGATATTTAAAGCCATTGATGCAAGCCAAATTGAAACACAAAAAGATTATTTAAAGAATGAATTGATTGATTGCATTGTGCTCGATTATGGGCAAGGTGGCACGGGGAAAAGCTTTGACTGGTCAATTATTCAAACATTACCACAGCGCCGTTATTTATTAGCAGGTGGTGTTGGCGAAGAGAATATTAGTGATGCATTGAATCAGAATGTGACAGGTGTTGATATGAATTCCACTTTAGAAGTCACAAAAGGTGAAAAATGCACACAGAAGATACAGAGCATTTTTAAAACAATTCGTGAATACAGAACAGTTTAAGATTAAAACACATTAACAAATAATTTATAGGATTCCTGCGCAGAGTGCAGGAAACTAAACAGATAGGATTTTAGAGATAGTTTAAAAAGGAAGGAGATATCATGGCAATTTTAGATGCATATTTTGGGGAGTTTGGTGGTCAATACGTACCTGAGTTATTGATTCCAGCATTAGATCAATTAGAAAAAGCATTCGTAGAAGCAAAAGAAGATCCTGAATTCCAAGCTGAATTTATGGATTTATTGAAGAACTTTGCAGGTCGACCAACAGCGTTAACGTTATGCCAGAACCTAACAAAAGGCACAAAATCAAAGCTATATTTAAAGCGTGAAGATCTATTGCATGGTGGTGCACATAAAACTAACCAAGTATTAGGTCAAGCACTGTTAG
>JAFMTC010014397.1:0-16297 GCA_018845635.1 Nicrophorus orbicollis | reverse complement strand
TGCTAATTATCTTTCAAGCACTTATTTAAAACTATTCATTGATTAATTTTGTTACTCAGCGAGTAACACGTTTTTGTGCACATCTTTTTTATTATTTGGAGTTTTAGAATGAAAAAATTAATTAAAACATTAGCTGTATCTTATGCTTTGTTAGCGGGTTCTGTGAATGCACAGAATGCTAATGAACTACCTGTATTAGATGTCATTGTTGGCACTGAAGGTGTCATGAAGCCTTTTACTTATTATGATGATAGTAATCAGCTCACTGGATTTGATGTAGATGTAGTGAAAGCAATAGGAGAAATTGATCCTAATTTGCATTTTACATTTAAAACAGCAACTTGGGATGCATTATTTCCAGGGTTAGATGCAGGACATTATCATGTGTTAGCGAATCAAATCGCTCATAATGAACATCGAGAAA
This sequence comes from Nicrophorus orbicollis, assembly GCA_018845635.1. NCBI lineage: Eukaryota > Metazoa > Arthropoda > Insecta > Coleoptera > Silphidae > Nicrophorus > Nicrophorus orbicollis. The sequence continues at coordinate 15,873 of JAFMTC010014397.1, read as the reverse complement.
AGAATTATCTACTGACAGATGAAATTTATTTTCAAGGATCAACTCAGCCGATTACATTAACAGAAAGAGCAAAGGAATTTCCCAAAATTGAAAATCTTAAAGGTAAGAAAGTTGCAGCTGGTGTGGGCAGTAACCATTCTTTAGTTTTAGAGGATTGGAACCAAAAGAATGGGAATGAGATCAAAATTGTATATTACGATGGTGATGTTGGTGTCATGTTCCAAGAGCTTATTAATTATCGTGTTGATGCAGTGATGAATAGTCCAGTGACTGCTTCTGAGCAAGCCAAGGCAAATAATATTGAAATCTCTCCTGTTGGGCAGCCTTTTTATGATGCCAAAATTCATTTAATTCTTGCTAAAAATACAGAAAGTGAAGCGATCAAAAAGCGTTTAGATGCAGCGCTTCGTCAATTACATAACAATGGCACACTTTCAAAATTATCTATTCAATATTTTGGTCAAGATTTAACAAAGTAGTAGGGGTTTCTGGTGATTGATTTTGGTTATTTACAAGATGCCATTCCTTTTATTCTGAAAGGTGTACCTGTGACATTAGGGATTACAGGTATATCTTTTGTGATAGGTATTGTGATTGGCTTAGTTGTGGCTTTATTAAGGATTTATAAAATACCAGTATTAACTCAATTGGCTGGCATTTATATTTCTTTTACACGAGGCACACCGTTGTTGGTGCAAATTTTTCTGATTTATTATGGTATTCCATTGTTATTTAAACAATTAGCTATCATGCCTTATTTAGCGAGTATTTCCCCATTTTATTATTTGTGCATAGCCTTTTCTTTCAATATTGGCGCATATTTAGCAGAGACAATTAGGTCTGGCATATTATCTGTTCCTGCTGGGCAAATTGAAGCAGCAAATGCGATGAACATGCCAACTTTGAGTGTATTCTTATTTATTATATTGCCACAAGCTTTGGCAATCGCAATGCCTTCAATCGGTAACTTATTATTGATTCAGCTAAAAAATACTTCTTTAGCATTTGTCATTGGTGTGCCAGAGATTATAGGAGAAGCAAAAATTATAGCAGGGAGAACTTCAAGAATTTTTGAAGTGTATTTGATTGCTGCATTTGTTTATTGGGGGATTTGTTTAGTTTTAGAGCGGATTTTACTCATCATTGAACGATATTTTACTAAACATTTTAGGAGAGCTGCATGATCCATGTAAAAAACTTATCAAAGTCTTTTAATCAAAAAATGATTTTGAAGAATTTATCTTTTTCTATTAAAAAAGGCGAAGTTATTGCAATTATTGGTCCATCGGGTTCTGGTAAATCAACTTTGATTAGATGTTTAAATTTGTTAGAAATTCCAGATCAAGGTTCTATCCAAATTGAAAATGCAGAAGTTAGATTTCCAAATCATCAAAAAAGTGCAGAGAAATCTAAAGTGAATGGTTTAAGAGCAAAAACAGGTATGGTTTTTCAATCTTTTAATTTATTTCCTCATTTTACTGCGTTAAAAAATATTGTGATTGGCTTAACGACAGCAAAAAAATTAACTAAAGACGGGGCAGAAAAGAGCGCTCATAGTTATTTGGCGAAAGTTGGATTATCAGAACATTATGATAAATATCCTAGCCAATTATCTGGCGGACAACAGCAAAGAGTTGCTATTGCACGCTCATTATCATTGAATCCAGACGTTTTATTGTTAGATGAACCAACATCAGCCTTAGATCCCGAATTAGTTCATGAAGTATTGTCAGTCATTAGGCAAATTGCAGAAGAGAAAAAGACACTATTAATTGTGACACATGAGCTAGCATTTGCTAAAGAGGTTGCGGATCGCATTATGTTTATAGATCAAGGTGAGATTGTATCTTTCACTGAATCCCTGCAGTTTTTTAATGATTATCAGCATCCAAGAGTAAAGCAATTCATTAGTAAATTATCATTTGGGTAATATTAATCCCTAATAAGATTGAATTTTCCGCTATGATTAATATTAACATTTGATAATGATTTTGATCAAAGGAGATCTCATGGATTTAGGAATTAAAGACCGCTGGGCGATTGTATGTGCGGGCAGTAAAGGTTTAGGTAAAGCATGTGCGAAAGCATTGGCGAGCGAAGGTGTGAATGTTGTGATCAATGGTCGTACCGAAGCATCATTATTGGCAACACAAAAAGAGTTAGAAGCTCTGCCTAACGTTGGTAAAATCATCACTGTTGTTGCTGATATTACAACACCAGAAGGTCGTGAGAAAGTATTAGCGGCAGCACCTCAAATTGATATTTTAATCAATAATGCAGGCGGCCCACCACCAGGAAACTACTTAGATTGGACGACTGAAGATTGGATGAAAGCATTGAATAATAATATGCTGACAGCCATTGAGCTTATCAAAGCTGTCACGCCAAAGATGCAAGCACAGCAATTTGGTCGCATTGTGAATATTACATCAAGTGCAGTGAAAGCACCGATTGCTGTTTTGGGCTTATCTAATGGTGCACGTGCAGGTTTGACAGGTTTTGTGGCAGGTGTTGCGCGTACAACTGTGCACGACAATGTGACGATTAATAGCATTTTGCCTGGTGCGTTTGCAACAGATCGTTTATTGCAAACAATTGCAGCAGAAGCTGATAAAAATGGTATTTCACAAGAAGCAGCAGTGGATGCACGTATGCAGAAAATTCCTGCTAAACGCTTTGGTCAACCTGATGAGTTTGGCGCATTGTGTGCATATTTATGTAGTGAGCAAGCAGCTTACATAACTGGACAAAATTTTCTAATTGATGGGGGTGCATATCCTGGTACTTTCTAATATGATGGTTGTGCTGTAATAGTAAATCTAAATAAAATAAGTAAATATTGTACAGAGTAGCTCAATATGATTAGTTTTGTACTACTCTGATTACTCTTCAATTTTATAACCATATAAGTGAGATAACTATGTTACAAGAATTTAAAAAGTTTTTATTGCGCGGTAATATCCTAGATTTATCTGTGGGTGTTGTGATCGGTACAGCGTTTACAGCGATTGTGAATAAAATTGTAGAGGGTTTATTAACACCAATCATTAGTTTAATTTTTGTGCTAACAACAGGAAGTAAATCAGCAGATGATGCGTTGGGTAACATGGTTTTTCAGGTGCAAGGTGTAACTTTTAACGTAGGTTCTGTATTAAGTGCCTTAATCACATTTTTAATCACAGCAATTGTATTATTCTTGATTATGAAAACTGTGAATAAAGTAATGGCAGCAACGCATAAAGCAGAACAAGAGGCTGCCGCTGCTGCACCAGTTGAACCAGCAGCACCTACAGCAGAAGATTACTTGAAAGAAATTCGTGACTTATTGGCTAAACAAGCTGAAAAATAAATATATTAAGCACTAAACACAAAAACCAGTTCAAAGAACTGGTTTTTTATTATGTATATATTGTTACTTATTGTGTGATCACTGGAATCTTACCAATTTTCGCTTGCCATTTAACAGGCTCAGTTTTATGTACAGATTGCCCCAATGTATCAACAGCAACAGTCACAGGCATATCTTCTACTGTGAATTCATAGATTGCTTCCATGCCCAAGTCTTCAAATGCTAACACTTTAGAAGCTTTGATGGCTTTAGAAACCAAGTAAGCAGCACCGCCAACAGCCATCAAATAAACAGCTTTATTATCTTTGATTGCTTCAATGGCAATATCACCACGTTCTGATTTACCAATCATACCGATTAAACCAGTTGTTTCTAAGATTTGGCGAGTAAATTTATCCATGCGCGTTGCAGTTGTCGGGCCAGCAGGTCCAACAACTTCATCATTGATAGGATCAACAGGACCAACGTAGTAGATAAAACGGTTAGTGAAATCTACAGGTAATGTTTCACCTTTATTCAACATGTCGATCATGCGTTTATGCGCAGCGTCACGGCCTGTTAAAATTTTACCTGATAACAATAAAGTATCACCTGGTTGCCATGTTGCGATTTCTTCTTTTGTGATGTTATCTAGGTTAATTTTTTTACCAGCCGAACTATCATTTGTGATTTTTGGCCAGATATCTAAGTTAGGTGGTGTTAATACTGCAGGGCCATTGCCATCCAATGTGAAATGAACGTGGCGAGTTGCGGCACAGTTTGGAATCATTGCAACAGGCAAGTTTGCAGCATGCGTTGGGCATTCTAGAATTTTAATGTCCAATACTGTTGTTAAGCCACCCAAACCTTGGGCGCCAATGCCCAAAGCATTCACTTTGTCATAAAGCTCTAAGCGAACTTCTTCTGCACGAGTTTCAGCACCTTTTGCAATTAAGTCTTGGATATCGATGGGTTCCATCAATGACTTTTTAGCCATCAACATTGCTTCTTCAGCCGTACCACCAATACCAATGCCCAAAATTCCTGGTGGACACCAGCCTGCGCCCATTTCTGGGACCATTTTTAAAACCCAATCCACAACAGAATCAGAAGGATTTAGCATTGCAAATTTACTTTTTGCTTCACTGCCGCCACCTTTGGCTGCCACATGAACTTCGATTTTATCGCCAGGTACTAAATCGTAATGGATAACAGCAGGTGTATTATCTTTAGTATTGATGCGCTTGCCCATAGGATCAGCCAATACAGATGCACGCAAGATATTGTCAGGATCAGTATAAGCTTTTGCAACGCCTTCATTGATTGCTTGAGTAACATCAAAGCCATCTTCAAATTGCACGGATGTGCCAATTTCTACAAATACAGTCACAATCCCTGTGTCTTGGCAGATTGGGCGGCGACCTTCTGCACACATTCTAGAGTTAATAAGGATTTGTGCCATTGCATCTTTAGCTGCTTTTGACTCTTCGCGTTCATAAGCCGCTGTAAGATTTTTAATATAGTCTTCAGGGTGATAATAGGAGATGAATTGCAAACTATCGTGGATAGATTGAATAAGATCTTCACGTTTGATAATGGTCACTATGCGCTCCTTTAGTGAATTGGTGGTAATTATCGAGCTGAATCATACCATAAAAGAGCGCATTAAATGAATGGCTAGCCGTGATAAGGCGAGCGATTTAACGTATTGAAAGTGCGATATTGGAGGTTTTCCACTTGCAAAAATTGATCCAGTTGAACTTGTTGTTCAATTGTTGGCTCATCAATATAGATGCAAGAACCTGTGCCTGTGATTTTAGGTGATAAACCTAAATCAGCTAGAGCTGTCATGTAACCTTGCATTTTAGGGTAGAGCGCATAAATGGCAGAAGTACAATCATTCAAATAATCAGGGTGATCTGTTTTTTCTAGAATTGGATTAGTGCGCGATAGGGCAGGATACTGAAAAACTTTTTGCGTACTGATCGAAATATTAGGAATGATCAAGCCATATGCTTTTTCTTTAGGCTGCATTGGGATGAATAAATCACCAATCCCTTCTGCCCACGCACTTTGGCCATAGATAAAGATTGGTACATCAGCACCTAAAGTACGACCCAAAGCTTGGAGTTTTTCTGAACTGTAATCGAGTTGATATAGCTCATTGATAGCCATTAATGTGGTTGCTGCATTAGAGCTTCCACCACCTAAACCAGCACCCATTGGAATATTTTTATTCAATGTAATGTTCAAACCAGTTGTGATGTCACTTTCTTTTTGTAATAAACGAATGGCTTTAACAATGAGATCATTCTCTTCTGTGATGAATTCATTGTGATAACCTGCAATGATTTTGTCATCGTTACGCAATTCAAACCCTATTTCATCTTGCAATGAGATGAATTGAAATAGGGTTTGTAGATAGTGATAGCCATTCGGTTCTTGACGAACAATGCGAAGAAATAGGTTAATCTTCGCAGGAGATTTGAAAAATTGCATCTTAATATAACCAGTGCTCAACTAATAAACGTAAACGAACATCACCGCGTGTTAATTCAATGCTCTGTGGAATGTCACGTTTTTTGTAGTTCGTCCATTTTTTATATTGGATGTTCCAGCCATCTTCTTTAAAGGCAATGATGCGATTTTTATCATCACGTTCAATGTTGGTTGCTTTAGCATTGGGTGTGCCTACTAACCAATTTTGCATACCAGAAATTGGCCAATCAAAGCCTGTAATTTCTGTGAATAATTCATCAGGTGATTTGCCTGTGTAAGTTTTTTCTTCTGTTTTTAATACACTTTCATTTGGTGCAACAGCCAAGTCAATTCTGCCACTGCCCAAAGGACCTTGAACAATCAATTTCAATTCTTCAGGTGTTTTTTGTTCCCAATTGAAGCTTGCTTGGCCACTGTTTTCAGGTGCTTTTAATGCGGCGCGACCAATGGCTGTATATTTTTCTAAAGGCTTATTAGGATCAGGAATTGTCGTTGCACAACCTGCTGTAATTGCAATGATTGTGAGTAAGCTACCAATGCGTTTTAAGTTAAGCATGAATGGATTCTCATGAGTGAATAAAATTATAGAAACTTTAACACAAAAACACCCGCTATTGGGCGCGGGTGTTTTTCTTGGGGGAATTTTTTATGTTATTAGTCTACATTGCTTTGGCGATCCAAAAATGCTTTAGGATATTTCCTAAACCCTTTGGTCACAATTGCTAGGTAGATAATGCCTAATGCACCCCATACTAAACCAATTTTCAATGCCATTTCTTCTAAGTTGTACCACAAGTAACCAATGAAGAGCATGCCACAGAAAGGTAGGATTAGATAATTCATAGTATTTTTAAAGCCATCTTTTTGACCATCTCTGAAGTAACATTGTACGATTACGCACACGTTAACAATAAAGAAAGCTGTCAATGCACCAAAGTTAACTAAATGTAATGCAAAGTCTAAGTCAAAGAAGCCAGCGCTTAAAGATACAATCCCAACGATTACAATGTTAATTGAAGGTGTTTTGTATTTTGGATTAATATAACCAAATGCTTTTTTAGGGAAAATACCATCACGACCCATTACATACATCATACGAGAAACACCTGTATGAGCTGCCAAGCCTGATGCAAATACCGCAAAGATTGCTAACCATAAACCAATAGATTGGAAGAATGTTGATGCTAAGAACTTACCGATTTGCACACCGCTCATCGCTTGTTCACCAGCATATAACAATACTTCTGGTTGGCTTTCTTCAGGATTAGTAAATGTATAACCTTCGAAAAACAACTGCATAAAATATGTGATAAAAATGAATATCACACCACCAATTAATGTCGTTAAAAAGATCGCTTTTGGTACAGCTTTAGCAGCATCTTTTGCTTCTTCTGATAGTGAACTTAAACCATCAAAGCCTAAGAATGAGAAGCAAAGAATTGCGGAACCTGCTGCTACAACGCTGATTGACATTTCGGGGCTAACAAAAGGTTTAGAACTCACTAATGTTGCAGCACCTACGCCATCAAAATACAGACCTTTTAAAACTAAAATAACAAAGATAACCATTAACAATAACTGGAAGAATACGATGATGCTGTTAAAGCTTGCAACCATTTCTACACCGCGATAGTTAATGTAAGTCATCAATGCTGCCAATGGAACAACGTAGTACCAAATATTGATATCACCAAATTGTGATTTCAAATAAATAGTTGCTAGCAAAATGTTGATCATTGGATTGAACAAATAGTCTAATAATGTACACCAGCCGACAACGAAACCTACTTTAGGATCAATTGACTTTTGTGTATATGTATAAGCTGAACCTGCAGAAGGATAACGGCGAACCATCTTGCCGTAACTTAATGCAGTGAACATCATAGCGACTAATGTGATGATATATGCAGTTGGAACATGTCCACCTGTGTCCTGGCTTACAATACCGAAAGTATCGAATACAGTCATAGGTTGCATATATGCTAAACCGATCATGACAAGCTGCCAAAGTACTAATGTTTTTTGTAAGCTTGCAGAACCGTTATTGGTAACGTTAGGAGATAACGTTTGTGTGTTTGATAACATAAGTTTATTTCCCCCAGCCTTTCCGTGGCATGTTGAAAGAGAGATAAATATGCGCGTTAATTCAAAAGAATTATTGCCCCCTTGTGTGCGAGTTAAAGACCCAATATAAATTTAACTCTAAAAAAAATTCCTCATAACTAGATGAGGAATCAGGGGATTTTACAGCATTTTTCTCATTTGGCTACATTTTTTTATTTTGAACATTGATAATTTTTATCCAGATCGCTATTTTTTCAATCTAACAATTATAATTTGTTGATTATTAATCAATAAAATTTAAAAGGCTAAAGGTAAAAAGTTTGCTTCAATGTGAAAATTCAATGATGCTATGAGTGAAGTTACTCAATTTAACATTAACATCCATTACCAGTTTCACAGATTAAATATAAAGGAACAGCGACTATGAATAATATTGGTAGCCCAACAATGATCGCTGCATCCGTACCATTAACTTTGCTAGAACTCTTAATATGTTCTAGCTGTAAGTGAATCGGTTGAGAGAGAGGATATTGTTGAATAAATGTCTCTCGGTTTTTAATTTTAACTATTTTCCCATCACTTAATCTTTGATCATATTTTAAAAGGTTTGGTGATTTCTTAAGGCTTTTAGCTAAAGTAGAATTTTGATAATAGACGCTGGTCTTTGGAATATCAGAAATGAGTCTGAAGCCATAATTTTGTATTAAGTCTTGCTGTTGAGTTTTTGTGAAATTCATAGGGGATGCAACCAGAGTTAATTCTGCTTTGACTTCTTTTTGATTATGAACTTCTCCAGAAATTGTGACGTATGACATTTTTTTAGCATAAGGCGATTTGACTAGATTCTGAATTCTTTGTGTATTTTCGGTGGGAAATTGATAATCATGTTGTGTGCCCATCACATATAGATTCTTTTGATCCATCGCTAGGGCAGAGATAGTTTCATGCTCTGTTTTTTCTGTTGTATAAGTTGTCGAACAAGCTGTCAGAGCGATAGCTACAGTTGCTATTAAAAGTGATTTAAATATTTTCATTATTATTTGCCTGAATTTATGAAGGAATAAAATGATCATATATTATATTTAATCGTTGCTCAATAAACGTTGTTTAATTTTGACAAAATATTTATAAATTTTTATTTAAGGTCTTAATGTATTAAGTGTTTTACAGGCATCTGCAACGCGTTGTGCGCAAGCTTTGTTGTACCAATAATAAGCTTCTCCACCATTTCTTCTTGTGCCACGACCAATATTGTACCAATGGGCAACTGTTAAAACAGCACGCCAATCATCCATATAGGCTAATTTTTTGTACCAAATCAGTTGCTCATTAGGATTACCTGAATTCATGGCAGTTAACATCAAGAAAGATTCAGGTGTATTTGCGCGTGCTAATAAGGTTTTAGCGCGGATTTTATTTAAAGGTGCACCGTCGTAACCATTCCACATAATCATGCCCATGTAGTAATCGACATAAGGTGATAAGTAACCATAGGACCCAACTTTCTGGAAATATTGTAGAGCTTTTTTGTGATCTCTTTGGAAAGGTACACCAGCATGATTGTGGTAGCCTAAATAATAGAGTAAACCCACATAAAATGCGTGTTCAGGGTGAGCTTCTGTTGCATAATCAATGAGCTCTTGCGCTGAAAATCGGCTGTTATTCACCACATTAAAGACATTTGTTTCCACAGACGTATCACGTTTCCATCCATCCCAAAAGTTAGGATCATCAACGTTGTATGCAAGTGCTATGGAAGACATGATCATAATCATGACTGATAGTATATATTTAACCATAATGGGCACCTTAAAACTCTGTACAAAAACTTTACTATTTAAGATTGTATGTTATTTATACGACATTTTTATAACAATATTTAGATTTTTTTTGACTTAGAAGGGTGGAAATATTGTTTTAGAGTTTCACTCATTGATTAAATCAGTTATTTATAGTGGTTTGTTTTTAATCAAGGATAAAAATATTGCGAGTACAAATGCAATGCAAACGGTGTAGATAGGGTAAATCGTTGCTAAGCCTAAAAATAATAATGCTAATAAATAACAGGCAAAGAGAATGGCACCAATCCAAAGAATGATTCTATAAAAACTTTGATATTTAAAGGCAAATATAGCAATAGCAATATTGAGTAAGAAGAGATATTTGATTGCTTTGAAAAGAGTTTCTAGATCAATATTCCAATTCATTGATAACAATAAACGACCAGATTCAAACCAAACTTTAGCCACAAAAGGATATAAATAAGCAAAGACTGGAAAATATTCTTTATTGATGCTCATGACCAAATAATGGCTAGCTAAAAAGAATATAAATCCAGTCAGTACTGTAATGCGAATGGCTTTATTCATTAACCAATCGAGCTTTTAATTGGTTCAATTCAGGGTTTAATGGATCAGCTTTTAAGCCTAAATCTACATAATCCAATGCTGAAAAATAATCATTACGACTGAATTCTTTTTGGGCAAGATTCAAATAATGCGTTGCTAGTTTATTTAAACCTGTCAATGCTGCTTGGTTATTAGCGTCCGCAGCTAATGCTTGATGATAATAAGCAAGGGCAGAGCCTTGATATGGTTCACTCAATTGTCCACGATCCCATGCTGCGTTGGCTTGTTGAACCATTGAATTAGATTCTGGGTTGCTCGAAACTGTATTTTGTTCAGCAGGCTGTGATGAAGATTCTAACTGTAATGATTCCATATTTAAACCAAATGGAGAATCACCATAGAAGTTTTCTGCATTATGTTCTGCTTCATCATCTTCTGTTGCAGAAATTAAGCTCAGTGCAGGTAAATCCACATTAGCAGTTGGATTTTTAGCAGCCTCACTTAATAGTTCGATTTCCTCTAGCACAGGTTTTTCTGTAGTTTTTGGGCGTCTCACAGGTGGTTTATAGACAAATGATTCACGTTCTTCCTCTGATAAAGCTGGGTTGTAGATTGCTTTGCCTAGATCATTGGTGCGATCAATTGAATATTTAGGTAAACCTGAGCGTGTTGTTTCGCTGCCCATCATAAAATAAGCAAAAATTAAACAGATAGTTAAAAAGCTGCCTGTAATGAATAAGTTAAAGCCCTGAAACCATCCCCAGCCTAAAGAACTACCATATTTTTTGGATTTCTTTTTCTGGACAATTTCAGCTTCTTTATTCTGCTCATTGACATTTTTGGTTTCAATGGCAACAGATTCTTTATTACCGCTTTCTGGATTTTTGATGTATTTGAATGATGGTTCCATATTAAATCTTGTCTAGTTTCATGATCTATGAAAAGGCTAATGAAGAATCATTATACCCAATTTCTCGTAAAGCTTCGGATAATTCAAACAGTGGCAATCCCATAATGCCAGAATAACTGCCGTCAATATTTTTGATGTACCTTGCCATTAAACCTTGTATTGCATAACCACCAGCTTTATCACAAGGTTCATGGGTTGCCCAATAAGCTTCAATGAAAGTTTCTGGTAATGTTGCAAAAGTAACTGAGCTTACACTGCTTTTAACAATAATTTTATCCTGATATTGCACTGCAACTGCGGATAAAACCTGATGAGTGGATCCTGATAGCATGTTCATCATTCTACAAAAATCAGCATAATCTTCAGGTTTGCCCAAAATGACATCATCTTTAATCACACTTGTATCAGCAGTTAAAATTGGATGTTGTACATTTCCCAGCAATGATTTCGCTGTTAAGGCTTTTGAATGTGCCATGCGAGCTACATAATCATGAGGATTTTCATTGGGCAAAACTGATTCATCAATATCGGTATTAATCACTTGATAATCAATACCGATCTGTTTCAGCAGTTCTTGTCGCCTAGGCGATTTCGATGCAAGTAAAATCATTAGCCTTTAACAATCTCATCAATGGCTTTTAATTTCATCAACAATGCTTCTAATTCAGATAATTTGATTGCATTTGGGCCATCTGATAATGCTTTGTCAGGATCAGGATGTGTTTCCATGAATAAACCACCCACGCCAACTGCAACAGCGGCTTTAGATAACACTGGCACAAACTGACGTTGACCACCAGAGCTTGTACCTTGTCCACCAGGTAATTGCACTGAGTGCGTTGCATCAAATACAACTGGGCAACCGATATCCTTCATCACTTCTAATGAACGCATGTCTGAAACTAAGTTGTTATAGCCAAAAGAAACACCACGCTCACAAGCCATAATGTTTTGGTTGCCTGTTGCACGTGCTTTTTCGATCACATGTTGCATATCCCAAGGTGCTAAGAATTGACCTTTTTTGATATTCACAGGTTTCATTGTTTTCGCAACATTTTGGATGAAGTTAGTTTGGCGGCATAAAAATGCAGGTGTTTGCAATACATCCACAACAGCAGCCACTTCATCTAAAGGTGTATCTTCATGTACATCTGTTAAAACAGGTACATTTAAATCTGCACGGATTTTTTCAAGAATTGCTAAACCTTTTTCAATGCCAGGACCACGATAACTATTGATAGAAGAGCGGTTAGCTTTATCAAATGATGACTTGTAGATAAAAGGAATGTTGAGTTTTTCACACATCTCTTTTAAACGACCTGCAACTTCAAATGTCATTTCTTCTGATTCGATCACGCATGTGCCTGCGATCAAGAAAAAAGGTGTGTCATTGCTAACTGGAGTTTTAAATAGAGGGATATTAACCATTGTATTAACCTTTTTGTGAGTAAACATGAGTGAGACCTGTCATTAATAGGTCCGCTGTACCTTGATTACAAGCCATTGGGATATTATAAAGTGTTGATAAACGAATTAACGCTTTAACATCAACATCATGTGGCATTGGTGTTAATGGATCTGTGAAGAAAATAAGCAAACCCAATTCACCTGTACAAATCAACGAGCCTAATTGTTGATCACCGCCCAATGGTCCACTTTTTAAACGTGTTAAATCTAAATCAGGATAGGATTCTAAAATCACTTTACCTGTTGTACCTGTTGCATAAAGAGGGAATTGTTTGAAAAATTCGTAATGTGGTTTGATCCATTCGACCAATTCTAATTTCTTTTGGTCATGTGCGACTAAACCAATGCCTTTATGAAGCATAACTTCTCCTATCATTATTGAAGTCTTTCAACAGATTGAACTTTTTTGTTTTTATCAAATGTCACTTTGACGCTTTGATGAGCTGTTTGCTCGCCAGTGGATAATGAACTCATGAAAGTATAGTGCCAAACATCAGGATGGTAAGCATCACGCACTAATGGCGTACCTAAAATGCGTTGTACATCCACTTGTGCCATGCCTGGTTTAATTTGTTCTAAACGGGAATCTTCAACCTGATTGCCTTGAAGAATTACAGTTTTGTGTAAGCCTGGCATATTTGAACACGCCGAAACAAGGCCTGCGATTAATAATAGACTGCTGATCTGCATTGCTCTCTTTTTCATCATCATTTCCATGCAAAGTAAGTCGGTAAATAGTGCTAATTCTATACTAGAACGAATCTTTATAAAAATAATCTTTGTTATTGTGGAATTTACTCTATAATTTCGCCATGTTTTTAAAATAACTGGACAGCATGGCTAGAGAATATCTTTTCATCGATAGTGATGAAGCATTAAAAAACTGGTTGGCCAATCAACAAGATTTAACAGCGATAGCGGTGGATACAGAATTCATGCGTTTTCGTACCTATTTTTCAAAATTATGTTTAATACAATTGGCGACAGATAAAGAAGCTATTTGTATAGATCCATTAGCAATCACAGATTTTGAGCCGTTATTGGCGATGTTAACACATCCCAAAATTGTGAAAATTTTCCATTCAGCAAGTCAAGATTTGGAAACATTGTATACAACGTTTAATCTGATTCCTAAGCCAATTTTTGATACACAAATTGTGGAAACAGTTTTAGGTGCGGATCATTTGATGAGCTACCAAGATACCGTGGAAATGCGTTTGAATGTTTTATTAGAAAAAACAGAAACGCGCACAGATTGGGAAAAACGCCCGTTGTCACAGAATCAAATTGATTATGCGTATGATGATGTGACGTATTTGTATGATCTTTATCTTTTGATGAAAGATAAGATCGAAACGAAAGAAGAACAGCGCATTTTCTTTGATAAAACTGAAGCCTTATATATGGTGGAAAAATATGCACCAAATCCTGAAATGGCTTGGATGAAAGTTAAGGCACGTAAAACATTACGCGGTAAGCGTTTACAGTTGTTAAAAGTTTTAGCAAAAAGAAGAGAAGAGATTGCCATTGAACACAATTTGCCAAAGCGTTGGGTTGTGGATGATGCGGCACTCATTAATATTGCGAAAGATTTTAATCAGCCCAACAATGAAAAAGCATTGGTTTCATATTTTGAAAAGCAACGTATGGCACCATATTTTCAACCTGTGATTGATGAGTTTTTATCTCAAGCATAATTAAACTGCTAAGGTGCTGTCTATGATTGAATTATTGAAAGTTAGTAATAGTGTTATTTTCATAGTCTTAGCCATGTGGCATTTTTATTGGGCTTTGGGTGGTAAAATTGGCACACAATATGCTATTCCTCAAATATCTCAAGAAAAGCCGGAACCATTGTTTCATCCAAGAGCGCATATGACTGCCATTATAGGGATTCTTCTTATGTGTATGGCGATCTCTCAATGGTTGCCTGTGCAGCTCAATTTTTGGAGTAATTTAGCATTAATGTTGGTATTTCTATTGAGAGCAATAGGTGATCGACATTATGTTGGACTATTTAAAACAGTAAAAGGCACAGCATTTAGCCAAACAGATAGTAAATATTTTGTCCCATTGTGTTTGTTGCTATCTATGAGTCATGCATATTTGTTAATGTTTCTGTAGATGTTTTAAGCGTTGTGGCAGATTGCTTTGTAAAAAATCAACACAGACACGTAATTTGGCTGAATGGTTGAGCCTTGTGGGATAAACTGCCCATATATCTGCATCTTGCCAATAATTAGGTAAAATTTGAATGAGCTCTTTATGCTTGAGCTCATCATTAATATCCCATAGAGATCTCAGCATAATGCCATGGCTATGCAATGCCCAATATTTTACTAAATCACCATTATTTGAGGCTAATTGCCCAAATACTTTGACAGATGCTTTTCCTTTTTTACTATCCAACTCCCATAGCCCAAAGGGATGATCACGTTCTTTGATAATCAAGCATTGGTGGTCAGACAGTTCACTGAGCTTTTTCGGTACACCATATTTTTTCAAGTAATCAGGTGTTGCGCATAGAATGCGGCGATTAGAAAATAATTTTCGTGCAATTAAATTGGGGGCAATATTATTGCCAATACGGATGTCTAAATCTATTTGCTCACTAGCTAAATCTAAGATTTGATCAATAGTATCAAAACGAATTGTTAATTTAGGGTATTTATTTGATAACTCTGAAATTAATGGTGCTACATGTTGCCTACCAAAGCCTAAACTGCTTGTAATATTTAATGATCCACTAGGCTCATTCATCTGGCTAGAAATACTTTCTACAACATTTTCTATATCTAATAAGATATCGATGCCTTTTTCATAAACTAATAGCCCATGACTAGTAATATTTAAGGATCTTGTTGTTCTATTAAGTAATTTTACACCTAAACAATCTTCTAATATTTGAATTCGTTTACTAATATAGGCTGGTGACATACCTATTTCATTTGCAGCTTTTGCAAAGCTTCCATTTTTTACCACTTGGATAAATACATTTAAATCTTCGGTTTGTGGGAGATTCTTCACGATTCATGTCCTTTGTATTCATAGATGGAGGATTAGTTACAAAACAGATACAGGGTACTATATTTTTGCTCAGATAGTGAATTGAGTTAAAAGATATACAGAACAGTGAGGAAGGATATATGTCAAAGATTTATAAGGTTGCAGCATTGGCAGGCGATGGTATTGGTAAAGAAGTTATGCCTGAAGGTTTAAAAATTTTAAACACAGTTAAAGAGAAATTCAATTTACCT
>JAFMTC010014395.1:0-11065 GCA_018845635.1 Nicrophorus orbicollis | reverse complement strand
GCAAAGCCAACATCCAAAAGGGATTAATGAACAAACCTTATTAACCATTAAAAAACTCATCAAAGAGTTATCTCACACTTTTACTGTTGCAGAAGTTGCCGATGTTAGTGGTTTATCACGTATATCATTAAAGAAATATTTAGATTACCTTGAAAATCAAGGGGAATTAGAAAGTGAGCTGCTCTATTCTACAATGGGCAGACCTGCAAAGTTATATAAAATATCTCATTAAATTTATAGAAAGGCTGAATATATTTTGATATTCAGCCTTCATTAGATTTTATTTTTGTGGATGGAATCTTAAAATTATATAACCCAATCCACCTGATAAAAATGAGCCAATGAATACACCAATTTTACTCAAATCCTGCAATTCAGGTGAAACGAAAGCGAGCATGCTGATGAATAAACTCATGGTAAAGCCAATGCCACACAATAAAGCTACGCCATAAACTTGTAGCCATGTCGCACCATTCGGGCGGTTGAATAAACCAAGTTTTTCACCGATGTAAACAATGCCAAAAATACCAATTTGTTTACCAAAGAATAATCCTAAAGCCACACCTAAAACTACAGGGTGAGCGAGCATGGATAATTCTAAGCCAGCAAATGAAACGCCTGCATTGGCAAAACCAAAGATAGGAATGATTAAGAAGCTAACCCAATTGCTTAAGCTGTGTTCCCATGCGATCAATGGTGGTTCATTTTTAGCGTTGAGGGCAACATTATTAAGTGGAATGGTTAATGCTAAAGTTACACCTGCCAAGGTTGCATGAATGCCTGATTTTAAAACCATAAACCATAAGATGATGCCAAAGAGTAGATATAAATAAGGCGAAGTGACTTTTCTAAAGTTTAGAAATATCAATGCAATGATGCTACCTAATGCACCTAATAGATAAATTAAACTCAACTCTTGTGTATAAAATACTGCAATGATAATGATTGCAGCCAAATCATCAATGATGGCTAAAGCTGTTAAGAAAATTTTGAGTGATAAAGGTACTCGGCTACCTAATAAAGCTAAAATCCCTAATGCAAATGCGATATCTGTCGCTGTTGGGATTGCCCAACCATTCAAAGCAGCAGAATCTCCTTGATTAAGGTAATAATAGATCACAGCTGGCACAGCTAAACCTGCCAATGCTGCTAATCCTGGTAAAATTCGTTGTGAATTAGTGGCTAATTCGCCCACTAAAAATTCACGTTTAAGTTCTAAGCCAACATATAGAAAGAAGATAGCCATCAATGCATCGTTGATCCAATGTAAAATGGATAAACCTGCAACATAACTATTTAAAATTGAGAAATATGATTCTGCCAATGGACTATTAGCAATGAGTAATCCCAGTAATGCTGAGATCATTAAAATGATGCCGCCCGCTGTAGGTAAAGCAAAAAAGTACTGAAGTTTTTTATACATCCATTCTCCCAAAAGTTGTATTCTATAAAAAACGTCAATTTACTAGAAAGTATTAGTAAAAAACAATATTTTTATTTAAAAATCGATAAAAGTTATAAATATATTTATTTTAAATATAAAAACTAGCATTATTTTTAGAAGATTTGTCTTTGTTTTTAAAGCACAAAAAAACAGCCATAAAATTATGGCTGTTTATACTGAATAATGAATGAGTTAGGCTAGTTATTGTACGTTGCTTTTATCAATCACGATTAAATCTTGGTAGAAGCGCTCAGGCACTTCTTCTTTTTTGATGCGTTTAACTGCAAATTCCAAGCCTTTTGCTGCTTGCGCACCTGGACCTTGGTCGATTGTATTAAGCATTTTACCTTCTTTAATGTATTGCAATGCCAATGGTAACGCATCATAACCTGAAACTAATACTTTGCCTTCTAAACCAGCATTTTCAATGGCTGTGATTGCACCAATTGCCATGTTATCATTCGCTGCAAATACGCCCGCAACATCAGGGTTCGCTGTTAGGATGTTTGTCATCACGTTTAATGCTTGTTCTGTTTCCCAGTTAGCGGTTTGTGATGCTACAACTTCAATGCCTGCTGCTTCAGAGAAAGCTTTCATCGCACCTGCTTTGCGTTGTTCACCATTATCAACACCAGGGATACCTTCTAAAATAACAACTTTACCTTTGCCACCTAATTCATCTACTAAGCGTTTTGCTGATTTATAACCACCTTCAAAGTTATTCACGCCAACATAATAATAAGTTAAGCCTGCTGATTTTGCTGCATCTTTGTCTAATTCTACGTCTAGATCAATGATTGGAATGCCTGCTTTTTCTGAATCATTGAAGACAGAAACGAAAGCATGGGAATCATTCGGTGTTACGATGATTGCATCCACTTTAGAAGCGATCATATTTTCAACCAATGAAACCAATTGTTCTGTGGAATCTTCTTTTTCTGCCACTTGGACAATGAGATCAATATTTTGTTCTTTTGCAGCTTTATCAGCACCTTCTTTCATGGCAATAAAATATTCATTGCTTAATGTTTTCATAATGAGTGCGATTTTGGGTTTATCTGCTTGACCGAAAGCCATGACACTGAGTACAGTGATTGTTGCTAATAATGTTTGTAATAGACGTTTCATACTGATTTACCTCTGATTAATTGATAGAGTAAAAATAGAGAAATCACAACAAAGCAAGATTATTATGTAGTAAAATTGTTAAGCAAGCAAATCTATACAGCAGTTTAAATTTTCATTAACTATTTAATTAAAAGAATAATGATATGAATGAAGAAGCGGATAGAAAAGTTGTTTTTGAGATGCATGAAGTTACCAAGGCTTTCAATCAAGTGGAAGTCCTTAAAGGTGTTGACTTTGCACTGCATGCTGGAGAAGTTCATTGTTTAGTGGGTGAAAATGGTGCGGGTAAATCAACGCTCTGTAAAATAATTGCGGGTGTTTATCCTGCCAATAGCGGATCGATGACATTATTTGGGCAAGACTACAAACCCACTACTGTCAAAGAAGCACAGCAAAAAGGCATTGGCTTTATTCATCAAGAATTATTATTGGTTTCTGAGCTGACAGTTTTAGAAAATATTTTCCTTGGCAGTGAAAAGCATAATGCATTTGGGCAAATGAAATGGAAGGAAATGTATGATCGCTCTAAAAAAGTGATTGATGAGTTGGAACTCGATATTTCTCCCAATGCTAAAGTTAGCTCATTATCTATCGCACAGCAACAAATGGTGGAAATTGCCAAAGCCATTTTGCATGATTATAAAATTATTATTTTTGATGAGCCAACGGCATCCATTTCTCGTAAAAATACTGAAACATTATTCAGAATCATCCATCAATTGAAAGCCAAAGGCGTTGGCATGGTTTACATTTCACATCGCTTGGAAGAGTTTAATCACATTGCGGATCGCGTGACTGTTCTGCGTGATGGCGTTCGCACAGGCACGATGCTCTATAAAGATACCAATAATAATGAAATTATTAAGCTTATGGTTGGGCGGGAAATCAAAGCATCCAATGAAGAAGATTATACAGATTACAGTCATGTGAAACTTAGCGTGAAAAACTTAGAAAATCCCCATGTACAGAAACTATCTTTCGATGTACATGCAGGGGAAATCTTAGGTTTTGCAGGCTTAGTTGGTTCAGGTAGAACAGAAATCTTGCGAGCCATGTTTGGTGCGGATGAAAGCAGTGGTGAAATTTACATTGATGGCGTACATAAAGCCATTCGTTCACCGAAAGATGCTGTAGATGCTGGCATTGGTTTATTGACTGAAGATCGAAAAGGGCAAGGCTTAGTGCTTGGCACAAGTATTCGTAAAAATGTGACATTGCCAATATTACATCGCTTATGGAATGGTTTATTCATTGATCAAAAGAAAGAGAAAGCCTGTGTTCAAAAGAATTTAGAAAAGCTCCGCATTGTGGCAAGTAGCCAAGAGCAAACTGCAGGCACATTATCAGGTGGCAATCAGCAAAAAGTAGTATTAGCGCGTTGGTTGGAAAGTGGTGTCAAAATTCTCTTTTTCGATGAGCCTACACGAGGCATTGATGTGGGTGCTAAAGCTGAAATTTATGATTTGATGCGTGAATTTACAAAAGAAGGTGGCACTGTTGTGATGGTTTCCTCTGATCTACCTGAGCTTTTACTATTGTCTAATCGCATTATGGTGATGCGACAAGGCAAAATGGTGGGAGAGGTACAGCGAAAAGATGCGACAGAAGAAAAATTGATGCACTTAATGGTGGGTGTATAAATCCATTAATCTCAGAATTTAAAATATTTAGGTGACATAATTATGCAAAAACTAACAAAATCATCTGCACTCGCCATTATATCCAATCTAGGTATTGGGCTTGTTTTAGTCGGGCTTGTGATTGGTATGAGCTTCGCTTCGCCTGTATTCTTAAAAACGAATAATATCGTGAATATTCTCTTGCAAGTGGCGACGATTTCTATCATCGCAACAGGGATGACTTATGTAATTTTAACAGGCGGTATTGATCTATCAGTCGGCTCGATTGTGGCATTGAGCGCTGTATGTTTAGGTACATTCATTCATGCAGGGATGAAATGGATCGGGCAAGATCCATCACAATTCATGGTGCTTTTAGTTGTGGCATTGTCCATTATCGGGGCGATTTTAGTGGGCACATTATGTGGGTTAATTAATGGCTTTGTAATTGTATGTATGAAAGTACCACCATTCATTGCAACATTGGGCATGATGGGGATTGCACGTGGTTTAGCTTTAACTATTGCAGGTGGTAAAACGCTCTATAGTTTTCCGCAATCATTGCGTTATTTAGGCAATGGCAAAATCCCAGTGACAGAAAGTTTCAGTTTACCTGTGCCTGTGATTATTGCATTTGCCGTTGTGATGGTGAGCTATTATGTATTAACACAAACACGATTTGGCCGACAAATTTATGCATTGGGTGGCAATCGTGAAGCAGTTCGTTTATCTGGGATCAATGTTTCTTGGCTAGAAATCCGTGCGTATATTATTAATGGTGGATTAGCCGCATTGGGTGCAGTGATATTAGTAGGGCGCTTGAATGCAGCGCAACCTATTGCTGGTGATGGCTATGAATTAGATGCGATTGCTGCAACAGTGATTGGTGGGACAAGTTTAGTGGGCGGTGTTGGCTCTGTGATTGGCACAGCAATTGGTGCGTTAATCATGGGTGTATTACAAAATGGCTTAACGCTTCTCAATGTTGCATCTTATTCACAAAGATTAATTATTGGTGTTGTTATTATTCTCGCGGTTTTCTTGGATCAAGTGCGCCGTGGTCAAGTTTCTTTCACATTCATTACACGTTGGTTTAAGCGATAATAATTTCAGGAGATGATATGAAATCTACAAAAATATTATTAACCACAGCAGTATTGGCAACTTCTATGACGATGACTATGGCAAAAGAGAAAGTAATTCTAGATACAGATATGGTGGAGCTGTTTGATGATGGCTTAGCCATGATCATGTTGGCTAATTCAGATAAAGTTGATCTTTTAGGTGTGACAACGGTTTCTGGTAATACATGGTCACGAGAAGGCACAGCTTATGCCATTAGGCAATTAGAAGTGATTGATCGAATGGATATTCCTGTGGTTGAAGGCATACGTTATCCACTGCGTGCTAGCCGTCATGAAGGTATTAAATTAGAGCAACAAATGTTTGGCATTGGACCTTCAAATTATTTAGGCTCTTTGGGCTATGATGAAAGATCAACAGGCGAGCCTAAATCTTGGGATGCTTTCTATCAAAAGATCTATCTTGAGCCACCTAAAATGAAGCCAATCGAGCGTGATGCTGTGGATTTTATCATTGATACGATTCATCAAAATCCCAATCAAGTGACAATTGCAGCGATTGGACCATGTACAAATATTGCGATGGCGATCCGAAAAGATCCAGACATTATTCCATTAGTGAAGCGCATTATTTATATGGGCGGTGCTTTTGAAGTCCCTGGTAATACATCGCCAGCTGCCGAATTTAACTGGTGGTTTGATCCTGAAGCGGCAAAAATGTGTGTGCGAGCACCTTTTAAAGAGCAAATCGTTGTAGGATTGGATGTGACAGATAAAGTATTTGTGACGAAAGATCGTTATGAAAAAATGAAAGCATTACCGCGGTTGTATCCTGCATTGAAGGATATGTTTTTAACCAGTTGGTATGAACGCAAGTTTAAAGATCCTAAGGCAACATCATATGTTTGGGATTTATTGGTTTCAGCGATTATTATTGATCCATCGATCATTACAGAATCTAAAAATCAGTGGATTGATGTGAATACTGAATATACGCAGGATTATGGCAGAAGCTTGGCTTACACAATCCAAGGGCCATTGGGGACTAAAATTGCAAAAGTTGTTCATACCATTAATGAAGATAAATTTTGGGATTTAACTTTTGATTTGATTCAACAACCAGTTGTGAAGAAATAATGGAAAGTAAATATAAGCATCATCCTAAAAAAGATGATGCTTATGGATGATCAATTGATTTATCCAAGCAACAAGGCATCATCGCTGACTTTGGTGCCTTTTTTATGTTCAAATAGTTCTAACAGATCAGAAATACTTAAATTCTCACGCACTTCGCCTGAAACATCTAGCATAATTTCACCTTGGTGAAGCATGATAGTTCTTGTGCCATACGTTAATGCTTGTTGCATGGAATGCGTCACCATTAGGGTTGTTAGCTTGTTTTGGCGCACGATTTTATCTGTTAACTGTAAAACGAATGATGCCGTTTTAGGATCTAAAGCTGCGGTATGTTCATCCAGTAACAAAATTTTGGAAGGTTGCAGGGAAGACATTAACAAACTAATGGCTTGGCGTTGCCCGCCTGATAATAAGCCCATGCTATCACTCAAGCGATTTTCTAAGCCTAAATTCAGCGTTGCCAAATGTTCACGGAAGATTTTTCTGCGCTCTTCTGTAATGGCTGAACCTAATCCCAAGCCTGATTCATTACTTCTGCCGTAAGCGAGCGCCATATTTTCTTCAATGGTTAATGCTTCACAAGTGCCCACCATGGGATCTTGGAAAACACGCGCAACCATGCTTGCACGCTTAGAAACAGAATGATGTGTTACATCTTGATCATTGATTTTGATCGTGCCTTCTGTGACAGGAATATCGCCACTGATCACATTCAATAGGGTAGATTTACCTGCGCCATTACTGCCGATCACTGTGACAAATTCACCTTCACGAATCGTTAAGTTAATCTTTCTAATGGCGATATTTTCTAAAGGAGTATGCTCATTAAAAATGACACGAATATCTTTTAATTGCATCATGATGGTTTTCTCCTTCTCATTCTTTTAAATTTTGTTTTGATTTGTGGCAATACTAAAGCGATTACAACTAATACAGCAGTGATTAAGTTTAAATCCTGTGCGCCAATGCCGATTTTATTGAGCGGTCCGCTGTGCAATGCTAACGCGATGAATAAGCGATATAAGATTGCGCCCACAATCACTGAAAGGGTAATCCAGAAGATTTTTCTAGAAGTAATCAATGTTTCACCAATAATTACAGCGGCCAAACCAATCACAATCGTACCAATCCCGATAGAAATATCTGCACCGCCTTG
This sequence comes from Nicrophorus orbicollis, assembly GCA_018845635.1. Classification (NCBI taxonomy): domain Eukaryota; kingdom Metazoa; phylum Arthropoda; class Insecta; order Coleoptera; family Silphidae; genus Nicrophorus; species Nicrophorus orbicollis. Next base: position 3,499 of record JAFMTC010014395.1, on the reverse strand, counting down.
CGTTTGTACATATAAAGCACCACCCAAAGCAATCAAAGCATTCGATAACATCATGCCCAAATAAGTCATAACATTTGTATTAATGCCTTGCGCACGGGACATACGAGCATTAGCACCTGTTGCACGGAGTGATAAACCTGTTTGGCTTTTAAAAAAGCGGTCTAATAAAAGCTTAATTGCAACAACAAATAGGAAGATGATTAAAGGTTTCACCCAAAATTGATTGCTGTAATCTTCTGCAATGAATGGGCTGAAAATTGTTGGATCCCAAATGATTGGTACGTTGGGTGCACCCATGATGCGTAAGTTCACAGAATAGAGCGCGATCATCACCAAAATACTCGCCAATAATTGCATGATTCTTAACGAAACATTGAGCCAAGCTGTGACAAAACCTGCTAAAGCACCGCCTAATGTGCCAAGCAAGGTTGCGAGCCAAGGATTCATGCCAGAAACGATACAAGTGGCACAAATCGCACCGCCTAAAGGAAAGCTACCATCAGCGGTTAAGTCAGGGAAATTTAAGATACGAAATGAAATTAAGACGCCAAGGGCAACCAATCCGTAGATCAGCCCAACTTCCAAGGCGCCAAATAAAGAAATTAAAGACATTGATGCTCCAGAATAATTTACTCAATAACCTTCGTTGCCGAATCAATCATAGATTGTGGCAATGTTGCGCCTTGTTGTTTTGCTGCTTTTAAGTTGACATACAATTGTGTTTTTTGTGGCTTCTCTGAAGGAATATCACCTGCTTTTTCCCCTTCTAAAATACGCACAACTAATTTACCTGTTTGTCTGCCCATACCATAGTAATCACCACCTAAAGCAGCAACTGCACCGCGTTCCGCAGATGAAGTATCCGATGCAATCAATGGGATTTTAGTTTGTACAGCCGCTTGATACATGGATTCATAAGCAGAAACTACATTGTTATCTGTACTTGTGTAAATCACATCCACGCGACCTTGTAAACTTTTCACAGCGGTTGAAATATCTGTCGTGCGTTGAGCGGGTGCTGCGACAACTTTAATGCCATCTTTATCTAAAACTGTTTGAAGTTCTTTTAATACAATCGTTGAGTTCACTTCGCCAGGGCTATAAACGAAGCCCACATTTTTCACAGTAGGCACAACAGCTTTAATCAATTCCACTTGTGGCTCTAAAGGTAAATGATCCGAAACGCCAGTCACATTGCCGCCTGTTGCTTCCCAACTTCTCACTAAATTAGCAGCCACAGGATCTGTCACGGCTGTATAAACAATCGGCACTGTTCTTGTAGAAGCAATCAATGCTTGTGCGCTTGGTGTACCAATGCCAACGATCACATCAGGATTATCACCTGCGTATTTCTTAGCAATTTGTGCTGCGGTTGCTGTGTTGCCTTGTGCGCTTTGGAATTCTATTGTTAAGTTTTGACCTTCAACATAACCTGCATCTTTCAGTTCATCAATCACACCTTGGCGCGCTTGATCCAATGCAGGATGCTCGACAATCGCAGTGATTGCCACGCGCTTATTGTCTTTTTCTGCCAAGGATAATGTGCCCACTGAAAATGGCATCAAAACTGACAATAACAATAAAATTTTACTTGTTCTCATAAACCTTCTTCCTCTCAATTTTAGTAATTTTGCCTACTTTCTGAACATAGCACAAAAGAAATGGATTGAGAATATGGGCGAGAAGAAGTTGTTTTTAATCGTTAATGATTAATCTGTTTTTTTCTTTAGGTTCGCTGTAAAAAGTAAAATCTTTTCTTTCAAAAAAGGCTAATGCAACTTTGTCATCATTGATTTTTCGTAAGCCTGTACATTCCGAGCCTTCACAATCGAGTAGATAAATATTTTCTTGAGTTGCTTTTAATATTATATGGTTACGGGATTTCAGATATTTGTTATCTAATATTGTAGCTAAGAGTTCTTTTCCTTCTTTTTCTCCTGCTTGCTTAGCAACGTAGCTATTAACCGAAACAGCACTAATAGGTAACCAAATAATTAAGTATAAAAAACTCAAAGCAGAAATTAAATAGATAATAATTTTATCTTTTATTAAAAAGCTAGGTTTATTCAGTGATTTATCACTCCAATTACCTATGATAATAAATATAATAGTAGAGATAGTCGTAGATGTAATAAAAGCTTCCCATTGATATGCTTTGAGGTATATGAATGAGGAGGAACATACAACGCTGGCTATTAAAAAATTGTATAAAATTTTAGATCGCATTTTATGGGGCGATGGATTCAGCACTCCTAATCCACCTGCCACATAAAACATGAATAAGATAATAGTACTAACGGTGACGAATATAAGGGTGTAATAGTGTTCTGTATAAAAATTCCAAAGATTAATTTTGTTTAGACCATTTAAGTATGGTAAGCCTAGTACGTTAGAGTAGGATTGTTGAAAGGAGATAGCTGTAAAATATAAAATATACAGAATGATAGCGGGCAAGGTAATCGCTACAATAGTTATAAATATTTTTCTAGTATAGGATGGAATATTGTTGACAATAGTGTCATATTTGTTCGTTGATGCTTCTGTTATTTCTTTTTGACTAGTAATAGTAGATTTTACATCTATAACTGATGCATATTTATTTTCTAAAGCTGATAATTTTGTATGGAATTTATCTTGGGTAGTTTTTAATAATTTATTAGTTGTTCGTAGTTGATTAAATAAGATAATAATTAAGACTAAGCAAAGAACAAGCAAGGAGATATAGATAATATTACTAACCAAAATATTTTCTTCCATTTCTATTTATAAATAATGAAGGAAATTATATAGATCAATAATATAAAGTCTATGATTAGCTGAGTTACGAATAAATAAGCATTAAAAAAGCCACTTTAAGTGGCTTTTTTGGTGTTTAGGAGTTATTAGAGATTAAGCATTATGCTCATCTAAAAACGTATGAATTGTGCGGAGCACTGCATCTGTTTTTTGGGCATGAACCCAATGACCAGCACCAGCGATTACTTTGGCTGTAGCATTAGGGAATTGTGCTGTGATCAATGCTTGATCTTCTTTGCGAACATAGCCAGATTCACCACCAATGATGAATAATGTTGGTTTTGTGAATGTTGGCACATCCTGCCAACCAATGATTTCTAAATAGCGATCTTGCAATACAGGAACATTAAATTTCCAAGTACCTTGCTTGAATGATTTCAATAAGAATTGAATCACAAATTCTTCATCTAAAATCGTGCGCATTAATTCAGCGGCTTCTTTGCGATCTATAATTTTGGCATCGCTGACAGCATTCAATGCAGCAAATATTTCAGTATGACGATGCACATTGTAAGCCACAGGCGCAACATCAATCACAATGAGGTTTTTGATCTTTTCAGGGATATATTCTGTAACTTTCATTGCAACTTTACCGCCCATAGAATGGCCGATAATTGTGACTTCAGGGATATTTAAATCATCAAGTAGGGCAACAATATCTTGCGCCATTGCAGAATAATTCATTGCATCGGAATGGAAAGAA
>JAFMTC010014388.1:0-13489 GCA_018845635.1 Nicrophorus orbicollis | reverse complement strand
ATAGATTTTCCTGATTTAACATGTGATGGTAGCTTCGTATTAGGTGCGGCGATTTCAAGTATTTTGATTAAATATGGTTACAATCCTTATTTCGCACTATTGATCGCAATCATGGGTGGAATGGCAGCAGGATCGGTTACAGGGATTCTCAATTGCTATTTTAAAGTGACAGATTTATTGGCAGGTATTTTGGTTGCCTTCATGTTGTACTCTGTCAATATTCATGTGATGGGCGGTATTCCTAATATTTCTTTGATGGGCGCGAAAACCATTTTCCCTTCATCGTACTTTGAATTATTTGGTTACAGTTTTTCTTACTCATTAATTTATTTAGCAATCATTAGTATCGTATTGGTTGCAGTATTTACATGGGTATTGAGCACAAACTTGGGCTTGTCATTACGCGCAATTGGGCAAAATAAGCGTTTGTGCTTGAATGGCGGTGTCAACGTTAAATGGATGATTATTCTAGGTGTTGCGTTGGGGAATGGTTTGATTGCATTAGGCGGTGCTCTATTTTCCCAACAGCAAGGCTTTGGTGATTTAACATCAGGCATTGGTACTATCATTGCAGGTTTCGCAGCTGTGATCATTGGTGAAAAAGTTTTACCGTTCAGATCAATCTGGGTGAAATTACTAAGTTGTATCATTGGTTCAATTGTTTACCGTGTTGTGACTTCTATTGCTTTAAATACAGAGTTTTTAAACCTTCAAACGTCGGATTTCAATCTCATTGCAGGCGTATTAATTATTGTGATTATGGCGTTACCAGGAAGAAAAAATGCTTAAACTAGAATCAATTGATGTCATCGTTGCCAAGGGCACAAAATTAGAAAGAGAAGTACTTTCAGGTTTGAGCTTGGAAGTAAAAAAAGGTGAATTTTCTGTCATCATTGGTGGCAATGGTGCAGGTAAATCAACATTATTTAATGTGATTTCAGGTTTTATGAAGCCTGAAAAAGGTCGCATTTTAATCAATGATGAAGATGTGACAACGCGTTCTCAACAAAAGCGTGCAAAAGATGTTTCAATTGTGATGCAGGACCCTCGTGTGGGCACGATGGAACGTATGACAATTTTAGAAAATATGGCATTTGCTGCAAAACGTGGCCAAACACGTGGTTTAGGATTTTTCAATGGCAAAGCACAGCGTGAATTCTTTAGAGATCGTTTATCTTTATTGAATATGGGCTTGGAAAATCGCTTACAAGATTCAGTGATGAATTTATCAGGTGGGCAGCGCCAAGCGTTGAGCTTAATTATGGCGATTTTGTCTGATTCTAAAATCTTATTATTGGATGAAATCACTGCAGCATTGGATCCTAAAATTGCTGAAAATGTGATGTATCTTGCGAATAAAATTGTGGAAGATTCACATTTAACATGTTTGATGATCACGCATAATATGCACCATGCAATCAAATATGGTGATCGCACAATGTTATTGAAAAATGGTCAGTTCTTAAAAACATTCAGTAAAGAAGAGAAGCATAATCTCACAGCACCAGAATTGGCAGCAATGTTTGAAGAAGATTTGGATTAGAGATTCAACTCTTAAGATTAAAATTAAAAAAGCTCTGAATAATCAGAGCTTTTTTATTGCCAAATGTTTATGTTTAATGAATTTTGGGTGTGAATTTCACGTAAATCAATTCGCCAATTAATTCGACAATCGTTTGTGTGACGATGATGCTTGTTGTGATTAGAATCATATCCTCTGGCAATGCCAATGCAAAAGGCAATACTGCTAATGAGTTTCTTGTGCCAGCGCTGAAAATCAATGTGCGTTTAGATTCAGATGCTAATTTGAATAATTTTCCCACCAAAAGATTGAGTGGGAACATGATAACCATAAATGCAATGTAGATCGGAATCACTTGCATGAGTTGTTCATAATGCAAAGCAATCGGTGTGATTTGCGAAGCAATGATGATGAATAAAACAATTGCCATGAATGGTACAGGCAACCAGTTAGAAATTTGATGTGTAAGATTCAATATCGTATTTTTAGCTGACAATGTTTGCACAATGATTGCTGCTATAAAAGGAATCACAATCAAAAATAGGAAAGATTCCACAAAGGGTAGAATGGATAATGAAGATAAAAAACCTTTGCCCATCATTAACCAAATATAGAAAGGCAATAACAATATTTGAGTGATGAATAATAACGGCGTAGAAGCTAGCATTAACTTAGCATCGCCTTTGCCAATTTGCGTGAATACAATCACGTAATCTATGCACGGCGTTAATAATACTAATAAAACAGCAAAGATAATGGCAGGTTGATTGGGTAAAAACTGAATGAGTACATAAACCAATAAAGGCACAACAATGTAATTGCTGATGAGTAAAGCAAGCATGAATTTGCGATGACCAAAAGAAGCTTTTAAATCTGCAAATGGTATTTGCAAAAACATGCTGTACATTAAAATGCCTAAAGCTAATGGCAATCCATCATTCAATATATGAATGGCAGGGAACATTAATCCAATCACAATGGCAATGATGATTGTGATGGTATAAATGCTCACTTGATTGTGTTCTATTTTATCTCTCATCTCTTTGATCCATGAATGATGGGATTGTATTCAATTTTTAATTATAGCGGATGATCATGAGAATGGTGGTTCTTTGAGAATTGAACGCTATAATCGTGGATTCATGAGTAATCGATTGGAGCATTGAATGATCACTGTAACAACCTTGAGAAAGATGAAAGAGAAGGGCGAGAAAATAGCGATGTTGACTTGCTATGATGCCTCTTTTGCAAAAGTGATGAATAACGCTGGGGTAGAAGTTTTACTCATAGGTGATTCACTCGGTATGACGATTCAAGGTCATACAAGTACATTGCCTGTCACATTGGAGCATATGATTTATCATACTCAAAATGTCGCGAACGGTAATCAAAAAGCATTATTAGTCGCTGATTTACCATTTGGTGCTTATGAAGGCTCTGTAGAATCCGCTTTTCAAAACTCTGTGCAGTTGATGAAAGCTGGCGCACATATGGTTAAATTGGAAGGTGGATTAGATCAAGTGGAGAAAACGGCTTATCTATCTAAGCGCTCGATTCCTGTGTGTGCACATTTAGGTTTAACGCCACAATCTGTGAATACATTGGGTGGTTATCGTGTGCAAGGCCGTGATCAAGAAGTGGCTGATGAAATGATTACAGCAGCAAAAGCGCATGAGGAAGCTGGTGCAGCGTTGATCGTTTTAGAATGCATTCCTAAAGAATTAGCTAAGGCTATTTCAGAGCAGTTGAATATTCCTGTGATTGGTATTGGCGCAGGTGTAGATTGCGATGGACAAGTTTTAGTCTTACAGGATATGCTCGGAATTTATCCTAATCCCCCAAGTTTTTCCCATAATTTTTTAGCAGAAACCAATTCGATTGAATTGGCTGTGAAAGCCTATGTTAATGCTGTTAAAACTTCTCGGTTTCCAACGGCTCAACATTCATTTAATTAGAACCATTATTGAAATTGTTCAAATAAAAAACTCTTCCTTAAATATCATTAAGGAAGAGTTTGATGAATCTTGTTTGAAATGATTAAGCTTTTTTAATAGCTAAAATCACATGTGGTGCTTTGAATAGCGCTGTGACAGATTTGCCAACCGTCAATGCCATATTTTCAACGCCAACATTTGTGACGATCGCAACTAATTCAACGCCTTCTTCTGTTTTTAAGAAAACTTCACTATCAGCAGCACCTGCTTTGATGGCTGTGACTGTTGTAAAAAATTGATTACGTGTCGAGAATTCGTATTCATCAGAATCAACTGCCAAAATAATCCAAGTTGCTTTGATCATAGCAACGACTTCTTGGCCCACTGATAAATCAAGGCGACGTGTGTTGCCTTGAGTAATGCCAGCAACAATTTCTAAACCAGAACCAATATCAATGATGATTTCATCATTGCCTGAGCCAGCAGATTGAATGGCTTCAATTGTTCCTTTGAATTGATTGCGTGCTGTTGTTTTCATCCCTACTCCTTTGTGAAATGTGTTATCGTCTGACATTATAGCGTTGATTGCGCAAATTGATTGTCAGATAATGTATATATTTATATTATTAATTTCAAGGCTCAAGATATGGATCATACAGTTCTATCAATGGATGAATGTTTAATGCATAAATGGCAGAGTTGTGAATCATTTGCCTATCGATTGCACAGCCGATTCAGCCATGCCATCAATTGGATGAATGCTGAAGGTGAAATGGTTACATTCTTATCTGAAGATTTGCCCAATGGCCCAAATACTTTGATCGTGGATATTGAATCTTTTGATGATTGGGCTTTAAATGAATCTGTAATGCTCGCTAAATCTTCTCAGGGTTTGTCATTATCCAATACAAATATTAATTTAATGATCCTAGAAGATGTTCAGATATGGCGCACAAAGCTTCCAAGATTATCTAAAGTGAATGGCGATGCAATCCTTGCGATCCACCTGTTTTTAAGTCTAAATAATGGTGATCTGCAAGAGATTGAGAAGAAAATTTATCATCAACTGGATGACAATCATCGCACTTTGTGTCAAGCCATCCAAGCTAAAAACTATGATGATGTGATCCTGTGTATTCAACGCAATATTGGCTTAGGATTGGGTTTAACGCCATCAGGTGATGATCGTTTAGTGGGGTTTTTATTAGGTTGCTATATTCAATCTCGAAGAAATATAGATTTATTAGAAGCAATACAGAAGGCTATAGCAATCAGTCATGATAGAACGAATGATATTAGCTATGCAATGTTAAAATGTGCAGCAGAGGGGCGATTCAATGAATGGCTAATGATGTTGAGCGAAGTAATTTGTCATCATGATTCAAAAGCATTGGACGATGCAATCCAGAATGTTTTTAGTATTGGCTCAAGATCAGGTGGCGATATGCTCAAGGGATTTGTACTATCCCTTGAGTTATTCAGATAGTTTTGACTCTATAAGTTCACATAACGTGATGGATTGATAGGATTACCATTCACGCGAACTTCAAAGTGTAGAATGCTTTTACCTTCAGGGCTTGCACCCATTGTGCCAATTTGTTGCCCGCTGGAAACTTTTTGTCCTTCACGAACTGCGACAGAAGATAGATAGCCATAAGCGGTATAAACATTATTAGAATGTTTCACCATGACTAATTGTCCAAATCCGCCACTGCCTTGACCTGCATAAACTACAACACCATTATTAGCGCTGTTGACTGGTTGGTTTAAGCTACCAGAGATTTGCACGCCTTTGTGACCAGGTAGATTTGGGTTGAATGAGCGAACAACTTTACCTTGTGTTGGTTTGTGCCAGCCGCCCATTTTTGGAATTGGTTGATTAGTGTATGTGGATGATGCTTGAACACTATGATCAGTATTTTTATTAACAGGTGGGACTTTGTAATTGTTACTAGAAGAGTAGTTAGAACTACTGCCACGAGTATCTTTAACCTTTGTGCCACCACGTGTTTTAAGCATTTGCCCAACACGAATATGATTAGGATTGGAGATATTATTCATACGACTGAGATCAGCCACAGACATATTGTGACGACTCGCAATATTACTCAATGAATCGCCTGGTCGAACAGTATATGTGCCAGAACTAGAACAAGCAGCAATGATCAAAACGATTGGAATCAGAAGAGTTGTACGCATAGAGCTCATAGTATATTTATTATCGATCCTAAATTTGAGACAAGTTCGCAAAATAACGGCTTTACACTATATTGTAAAGGATAATTTTGCGAACTTGAGGATTTATTGCTAAATATTATTCAGTGGCACAAATTGCTGTGATATTCACAACACGGCGCACAGTCGCAATGTTTGTCAAAATCTGAACAGGTTTTGCAAACCCTGTTAAGATCGGAGCAACCACAACGCTACCTGTAATTGATTTTGCAAGGTTATAAGAAACGTTTGCAGAATCAATGTTGCTGAATACCAATAAATTTGCATTGTCTGACAACTTATTCGTTGGCAAATATTCATCGCGATAGTGCTTGAATAGTGCCAATTCAGGTTGCATTTCACCATCCACAGATAAAGTGGGTGCTTTCTCTTTTAAGATTTCTAATGTTTTTCTCATTTTGAGTGAATATTCAGTATCAAATGAGCCAAAGTTAGAGTGAGAAACCAATGCAATATTAGGTTTCAAGCCAAAGCGTTCAACGATTTTAGCACCCGCTAAAGTAATATCAGCCAATTGTTCAGCACTTGGATTTTCATTCACATGAGTATCTGTGAAGAATAATGGACCATCTTGCGCCAATAGAATGCTTACAGCAGAAGGCTTGTTGTGTGAATCTTTCAAGCCCACAGTATCTGTAATGTGTTCTAAATGGTTTTTGTATTGGCCTAAAGTACCTGCAACGATGCCATCAATGAAACCTTGATCCAATAACATGCCAGCTAAAACGTTCGGGCGCATTTGTAAACGGTGATAAGCCCAATCAGATGTTAAGCCTTTACGTCCCATTTTTGCATAGTAACCTTTATGGCAAGCATCTAAATGTGGAGGCGTACGATAATCAATGATCTGTACAAACTCACGTTCAGTGCGAGAGATTTCTTCTTCAGGTTGCAATACTTTAGTTGGCAAGCTGATGGATAATTCAGCCAATTTAGCTTGAATCACATCCGCACGGCCAATTAATACAGGGTTTGCAATTTGTTCATTGTGAATGATTTCAGCCGCGCGCAATACACGTTCATCTTCACCTTCAACATAGGCAATTGTGCGATAGTTATGTTTTGCTTCATCAAACAAAGGCTTCATGATCATGGATGAGCGATAAACTAAAGCTGTGAGCTCTTCACGATATGCAGCTAAATCTTCGATAGGGCGAGTTGCAACGCCTGTTTCCATCGCTGCTTTTGCAACAGCAATTGGTAATTCGATGATCAAACGTGAATCAAATGGCTTAGGAATAATGCTATCACGACCAAAGCGAGCAGTTTGGCTCTTACGGCTACCAACATTGATGCTTGCACTTTGCTGGGCAAGTTTTGCAATTGCATTCACACAAGCAACTTTCATCTCTTCGTTGATTTCTGTTGCGCCACAATCTAGTGCGCCACGGAACAAGAATGGGAAGCATAATACGTTATTGATTTGGTTCGGATAATCAGAGCGGCCTGTTGCAACGATTGCATCTGAGCGCACTTCATGAACAATTTCAGGGCGAGTTTCTGGCTCAGGATTTGCCAATGCAAAGATGATTGGGTTATCTGCCATTGATTTAATCATGTCTTGATTCAAAAGACGTGGTGCAGATAAACCTAAGAAAATATCAGCGCCCTTGATTGCTTCAGCCAATGTATTGTGAGGCGTTTCACGTTGATATTCTTTATTGTATTTATTCAAAGTTTCTTCAGGGCGGCGAGTGTTGATGATGCCATCAATGTCTGAAACTAAGATGTTTTCTTTCTTTAAACCCATTGTCACTAACATATTTAAACATGCTAATGCCGCAGCACCTGCGCCACTTGTCACTAAGCGAACGTCTTCAATAGACTTGTTCACAAGTTTCAATGCGTTCATGATGCCCGCAGCAACGATGATCGCTGTACCATGTTGATCATCATGGAATACAGGGATTTTCATGCGCTTTTTCAATTCAGCTTCGATTTCAAAACATTCTGGCGCTTTGATATCTTCTAAGTTGATGCCACCAAAAGTTGGCTCTAATGCTGCAACAGCTTCAATGAATCTTTTTGGATCTTGTTCATCCACTTCAATATCAAATACATCAATGCCCGCAAATTTTTTGAATAGAACGCCTTTACCTTCCATCACAGGTTTGCCTGCTAAAGCACCAATATTACCTAAGCCTAATACAGCTGTACCATTGGAGATCACTGCAACTAAGTTACCTTTAGCTGTGTAATCTAATGCGGTTAAAGGATTGGCTTTAATTTCTTCACAAGGATAAGCAACGCCAGGTGAATATGCGAGCGCAAGATCACGTTGATCGCTAACAGGTTTACTAGGGATGACTTCAACCTTGCCGGGTTTCGGGAAGCGATGATAATCCAATGCTGCTTTTCTAAATTCTGCTTCTTTCTTAACCTTATCGTTGGTCATAATTCCTCCAAAACCATTGTTTGATTGTGTAAAATTTACGCAATGTGCGTAGCATTTTCAGGGCTTGATGTTACCAAAAAATGTAATTATTGACTATACTTATGGTAAGCATAGTAAAAAGATAATAGAAGACAAGAAGTGACTATGTCATCATAGATTTATGATATAATAGTCTGTCAAATTTTAAGGGAGGTTCAATGAATAAATCTTTAGTTTTAAGAGCTAATTCATTGCCTGCTGTCAGTGATGACTTCAGTGCATATGCTTCTGCAATCGCAGATATTCCAACTTTAAGTGCAGAAGAAGAGAAAGAGCTTGCAACGCGTTTGATTGAAAAAAATGATATTCAAGCGGCACAATTATTAGTTTTAGCACATTTAAAATTTGTTGTTCATATCGCTAAAGGCTTTACGGGTTATGGTTTGCCATTAGTGGATTTAGTACAAGAAGGGAATGTTGGCTTGATGAAAGCAGTGAAACGCTTTGATCCAAGTTATAACGTTCGCTTAATTTCGTTCGCTGTTCATTGGATTAAGTCAGAAATTCATGACTTTGTCATTCGTAACTGGCGAATTGTTAAAGTGGCAACAACTAAAGCACAACGTAAATTATTCTTTAACTTGCGTTCATCTAAAGAATCTTTAGGTTGGCTCAATGAAAATGAAGCTGAGAATATCGCAGCGGATTTAAATGTTAGCGTCGATGAAGTGAAAAGAATGGAATCGCGCTTGTTTTCTAATGATGTTTCGTTTGATTTATCCACAAGTGATGATGACAATGAACATTATTCACCATCAGAATGGTTGGCAGATGAAAATATGGATCCATTAGTACAAGTTGAACAAGATGATACTGAACAGAAAAGCTTAGAGGCTTTAGCAAATGCTATGGCAAGCTTGGATGATCGTAGTCGTGATATTGTTCAGCGCCGTTGGATGGAAACAGATGACAGTAAAAAGCCAACATTGCATGAATTGGCTGCTGAATATGGTGTGTCAGCAGAACGTATTCGTCAGATTGAAGCGCAAGCAATGACGAAGTTGAAAAAATTCCTGATTGAATAATCAATTGGATCGTTATGAAATCTAAAAAATTATTAGCAATTTTATTAGGGGCATTGATTTTGCCCCTATCTGGCTGTGCGCCATTATTAGTATTTGGTGCAGTTGGCACAACAGGTGTCATTATGGCGGATCGTCGATCAAACGCAGTTATGCTTGAAGATCAAGAGATTGAATTGAAAGTGGATAAAGCTGTGAGTGATCTGCCTTATGGCTCGAAAAATCACATTAATAAAGTTAGCTACAATCATGTTGTGCTGTTAGCAGGTGAAGTGCATAACAGAGAAGTGGGTTTAACTTTAGAAGATGAAGTGAAAAAAATTCCAGGTGTAACGAATGTTTACAATGAATTGGTCATAGCGCCAACATCATCATTCAGTGAACGTTCACAAGATACTTTCATCACAACTAAAGTAAAAAGCGAGATTGCTTTGATTAATATTGCACCTGACTTTTATGCAGGTAATGTTAAGGTTGTGACGGAGCGAGGCATTGTTTATTTAATGGGCTTATTGAAACCATCTGAAATGCAGCCAGTGATTGATCGTGCGCGTGGCGTTTCTGGTGTTGTTGAAGTTGTGCCATTATTCCAAACATATTACCCAGAGAAAAAGGATAAGTAATGAAATATGATGTAATTGCTCTTGGCGCTGGTTCAGGAGGAATTTCCGTTGTAGAGCGTGCTGTGAGTTATGGCGCTAAATGTTTAGTGATTGAAAAAGGTATGGTTGGTGGCACATGTGTGAACGTTGGTTGCGTACCAAAAAAGATCATGTGGAATGCATCTCATGTTGCTGACACAATTCGCAATGCATCTGGTTATGGTTTCGATGTTGAATTGAAAAATTTCTCTTGGGCAACATTGAAAGAGAAGCGTGATGGTTACATTGGTGGCATCACAAATTGGTATGGCGGTTACATTGAATCTTTAGGGATTGATTATGTAGAAGGCGCTGCAAAGTTCATTGATGATCACACGATTGAAGTGAATGGCGAGCGTTATACTGCAAATCATATTGTAATTTCAACTGGTGGACGCCCAAAAATTCCATCAGATGTTAAAGGTGCTGAATTTGGCATTACATCAGATGAATTCTTTGCATTGGAAACTCAACCAAAAAGCGTTGCTGTGATTGGTGCAGGTTATATTGCCGTAGAAATTGCACAATTGATGCAAGGTTTGGGGACAGAATCTCATTTGTTCTGTCGTAAAGAAAATGTATTGAGAACATTTGATCACTTTGTGACAGATGAATTGAAGTTAGAATTAGAAAAAAATCTAGCTTTCCATACAAATTCTACGATTGAAGCAATCGAAAAAACTGAAAATGGTTTGGTGGTTGTATCCAATCATGGTCGTACAGAAGTTGAGCAAGTGATCTGGGCGATTGGTCGTGATTTAAATACAGATAACATTGGTTTGGAAAATACTTCTATTAAAGTGGAAGCTGATGGTGTGATTCCAGTTGATCAATATCAAGAAACTAATGTAAAAGGTGTTTTTGCATTGGGCGATATTATTGGTGAATTTCCATTAACGCCTGTGGCAATTGCAGCAGCTCGTCGTTTAGCAGATCGTTTGTATGGTGGTAAAGAAGGCCGTTATTTGCCTTATGAAAATATCGCTAGCATCGTATTTTCTCATCCGCCAATTGGTACAGTTGGCTTAACAGAGGCGGAAGCAGAAGCGAAATATGAGAAAGTAAAATGTTATACAACATCATTCACTTCGATGTATTCAAGCTTCACGCCACATCCTGTTAAAACAGCTATGAAATTAGTTGTTGTGGGTGATGAGCAAAAAGTTGTGGGTGTTCATATGATTGGTCCACAAGTGGATGAAATGTTGCAAGGCTTTGCAGTTGCTGTTCGCATGGGCGCAACTAAGCAAGATTTTGATGATACAGTTGCGTTGCATCCAACTTCAGCAGAAGAATTGGTGACAATGCGCTAAACATCGCTAGCATTTTGTATTACAATAGGCTCTTTCGTCATTAGAAAGAGCTTTTTTTATGTTGGCTGAATTTTTTTCTGGACTTGATTGGCACGTCATTTTAATTTTGATTGGTTCTGTCGGGCTTGTTCTAGCTTTTGAATTTGTAAATGGATTCCATGATACCGCCAATGCTGTAGCGACAGTGATTTTTACTAAATCAATGAAGCCTGGCATGGCGGTTTTTTTATCTGGCATATTTAACTTTTTAGGTGTTGCATTGGGCGGTTTAGCAGTTGCATATGCAATTGTGAATTTGCTACCAATGGAGTTATTGGCAACGGCAAACTCAACAAAGGGATTGATTATGATCTTCTCTTTATTGGTTGCAGCGTTGATTTGGAACTTAGGTACTTGGTACTTTGGTATTCCTGCTTCGAGTTCTCACACTTTGATCGGATCAATTTTAGGCGTTGGTTTGGCAAATGCATTGATTGAGCATGGCTCATTAGTGGAAGGTGTAAACTGGGCGAAAGCTTATGATGTATTTTTCTCGTTACTATTTTCGCCATTGATTGGTGCGGGTGTTGCAGGTTTATTTCTATTATTGTTATTGAAATGGAAACCTAAAAGTAATATCCATAAAACACCACACATTCGTCACAACATTGAAAAGAAAAAGCGCCCACCATTCTGGCCACGTTTTTGCCTAGTATGTTCTGCAATGGGGATGAGCTTTGCGCATGGTCAAAACGATGGGCAAAAAGGCATTGGTTTAGTGATGTTGGTATTATTCAGTATTGTGCCAGCACAGTTTGTTGTGAACATGAAATCAGACGTTTATGACATTCAGCAAACTAAAATTGCCGCAGAATTAATCATCACTTCTTATGATAAAAATAAAGATGTGATGGAAAAACTATTTCCAAGACCTGAAAAAGTAGAAAAAACACTTTTCAGTTGTGAGCCATCTGAAATGGTTGCTCATGCACAGAAATTAGTAGGTTTATTGGATGGCATTACTAGCTACGATCAATTAACAACAGATCAACGCTGGTCAGTGCGTAATGAAGTTTTGTGCTTAGGTAATGTGACTAAGAAGTTAGAAAAAGCTGAAGATTTATCGGATGCTGATCGTAAAACTTATAAGAGCATTTCTAAGAACTTAACAAAAACAACTCAATATGCACCAATTTGGGTGATTTTTGCTGTAGCGTTAGCATTAGGCTGTGGCACGATGATTGGTTGGAGAAGAGTTGTAGAAACTGTTGGTGGTAAAATTGGTAAGAAAGAGATGACTTATGCTCAAGGTATGAGTGCTCAGATTACCGCTGGCGTTTCAATCGCTTCAGCAAGCTATTTGGGTTTACCTGTTTCAACAACGCATATTTTATCGAGTGCGGTTGCTGGGACCATGGTTGCGAATAAATCCGGTTTGCAAGGATCGACGGTGCGTAGTATTTTAATGGCATGGGTATTAACATTACCTGTTTCAATTATTTTATCATTTACGTTATATTATATCGGTAACCTTTTATTTATTAGTTAGTTGGTCATGAGTAAGTTATTAACAGTGGAAGAAGGGATTGAAGCATTAGTTCGTCAGGAACTAATCCTTTATCCTACAGAGGGCGTGTATGGCATCGGCGCTGATGCACGAAATGTAGAATTAGCAAAAAGAATTTGCGAAATTAAAGGGCGACCGTTAAGTAAAGGCCTGATTGTTTTAGCTGACTCATTAGAAAGGTTACAAGATTGGATTTTGCCATTAACTGAAGAGCAAAAAGCATTGATGGAAACCTTAGATTTTGGTTTCCATCATACTTGGTTAGTGCCAAGAACAGATCAATGTCCAGATGTTTTGTCTGGAGATTCATCTGATTTAGCAGTAAGATTAACAACTCATCCTGTGGCAAAAGCGTTGTGTGAAGGTTTTGGTGCGCCTTTAATTTCAACGAGTGCTAACATTCAGGGAGAACCTGCTATAATGTTAGAAGAGGATGCTTTAAGATTTTTTGATTCCGAAGTGACTGGTGTTGTTGCAGGTAGATTAGGTGGGATTCCACAAGCAACAAAGATCCAGCATATCGTGACAGGAAAGGTTTATAGAGCTTAGTATTGATAGGAATCAAATAGAGAAAATAAATAACTTTTAACGTTTGTGATTGTGGTATGTACGTCATAATATAATTAAATAATTTGTGTATATAAGGAATCATCTATGGATAACAATGTAGACTACAAAATTCCACCGAACATGGAACTTTCCGATTTACCTCAAGGTACAACAGAGTATGTAGAAAAGACTTTGACGTATTATGAAGGATTCCAGCGTCGAATTTATGTTGTGGATGAGGAAGTACCTTATCCAGATGGTCGTTTGATTGTTTCGAGAACTGATCCACGTGG
>JAFMTC010014379.1:0-10756 GCA_018845635.1 Nicrophorus orbicollis | reverse complement strand
ATCAATATTATCTCTCTGTAAGTTCACTAAATGGGAAGATGCATCAATATGAATCTCAATTTCAGGATGCAACTGCTTAAAATCTCCCAAACGTGGTACTAGCCATGAAGCAGCAAAGGATGGCATTGTACTGATGCGGATAGATTTTTGGTTATTAACTTGCGTTAATGTGTGCATCGCACTTTCAATTTGATCAAATGCAGTCAGTAATGTTGGAAAAATTTGCTTGCCTGCATCTGTGAGTTCCATTTTAATGCGGCTACGAATGAATAATTGTACATTAAAACGCTCTTCAATTTGCCTGATCTGCTGGCTCACAGCCCCTGATGTTACGCCCATGGATTCAGCAGCAAGTTTGATGCTTTGGTGTTTTGCAACTTCTGTGAATGCTCGCAGTGCTAAGAGTGGAAAAACAGGATTCATGATTTAGTTTTCCTAAAGTATAGTTTAGATAAAATCATTGTATTTAATTGATTTTAAAGTGAATAATTTATTATATCTATTTTTTATAATTTAGATGATTAAATTTACTATATCTGTGAGAATTTATATGACTCAATATCTAAAAGGCCATTCATCCGATGCATTTGCTTACCACAATGGCTATCAAAAAATGTTTGCAGAAAATCGTTTAACAATGGGAATTTTCCTGCCCTTGAAGGTTTATCAAAATGATATGCAGGTAGTGCATCATCAAATGGAAGACATTCTAACCATTGATCGCCATAATTTTGCAGCAGTTTGGGTGAGAGATATTCCATTATTTGATCCTAATTTTGGCGATGCAGGGCAACTATTTGATCCTTTCACTTATTTATCTTACATTGCTGCGAAAACAGAAAATGTCGCATTGGCAACAGGAAGCAGTGTATTTGCTTTGCGTCATCCTATTGATTTAGCAAAAATGGCATTCAGCTTGGATCAATTATCTAATGGGCGTTTGATTATGGGCATTGCATCAGGCGATCGTGCCATTGAATTTCCTGCATATGGCATTGAGTATGATGAACGCTCCCAACGTTTTGCTCAAGTAGTAGAATATTTTAGAGAGCTTACGGAAGAAGGATTGCTTTCAATAGATTCACCTTTAGGTGCATTCAGAAATGCAGCCTTGTTGCCAAAACCTTTGATGGGCAATATTCCCTTATTAGTCACAGGTGCTTCAGGACAATCATTGTCATGGATTGGTGAGTACGCGGACGGTTGGTTAACTTATCCTGGGGCAACGCATTCAGCATCAGCTGTTAAGCCATTGGCAGATAAAATCAATGCTTGGCGAAAACTCATTCCCGATGGTGGATTTCGCCCACATGTTACTAATGAATGGATTGATTTAGTGGATGATCCAAACCACCCAAGAACGCCATTGCGTGGTGGGTTTGTTTTACAAACAGGGCGAAAAGGCTTAATTGATTTGTTATCAGAATGGCAAGAAGCTGGTGTAAATCACGCTGCTTTAGGGATTCAATATTCTAAAAGGCCAAATAGTGAAGTAATTCAAGAATTGGCAGAAGAAGTATTGCCCTTATTTCCATCTTTAACTTGATGCTTTGAAAATAAAATATCTCCCCGGTAAGGGGAGATTGCACAAAATATTTTGCTTAAACCAAAATCTTATTGGTAATATCTTTGATTGTATTAGCACCTGTTAATGTCATGGCGACGCGCATCTCTTTTTCAAAGAGTGTTAAAAGGTTTTCAACGGCATCTTGTCCACCTGCTGCCAACGCATAAGCATAAGCACGCCCAATCATCACACTGTCAGCGCCCAATGCAATCATTCGTACAACATCTAAACCTGTACGAATGCCTGAATCCACAAGAATTTTAAGATCATCTTTGACAGCATCCGCAATCGGCGGCAATGCTCGCGCGGAAGATAATACGCCATCCAATTGTCGTCCGCCATGATTGGAAACCACAATGCCATCCGCACCAAACTTCACAGCATCACGAGCATCGTCAGGATCTAAAATACCTTTAATGATCAATGGGCCATCCCAAAATTCACGAATCCATTCTAAATCTTTCCAACTGATGGATTGATCAAAGTTCTTGGTTAACCAGCCAATATAATCTTCTAAACCAATGGGTGAACCAAAATATTTAGAAATATTGCCTAAGTCGTGAGGTTTACCTTGTACGCCAACATTCCAAGCCCAAGTTGGATGTGTGAATGCTTGGATCATACGGCGAAGATTGGCATTAGGTCCACTCATGCCTGAATGTGCATCACGATAACGTGCGCCAGGTGTTGGTAAATCTACAGTGAATACTAATGTTTTCACGCCATTGGCTTTTGCACGCTCTAAAACATTTTTCATAAAGCCACGATCTTTCAATACATAGAGTTGAAACCACATTGGGCGATCAATTTGTGGTGTGACTTCTTCAATTGGGCAAATGGAAACGGATGACATTGTAAAAGGAATGCCACGTTTAGCAGCTGCTTTGGCTGCTTGTACTTCGCCACGTTTTGCGTACATGCCTGTTAAACCAACTGGCGCTAATACAACTGGCATGGATAATGTATCGTCCCATAATTTGGTTTCTGTGCTGATGTTGGACATATCACGCAAGACTAATTGCTTTAACTCTATTTCTGATAAATCAGAGACATTGCGCTTTAATGTGTGTTCTGCATACGCACCGCCATCGATGTAATGGAATAGAAAAGGCGGTAAGGTTTTTTCTGCGGCTTTTCTATAGTCGGTTGATGCTGAAATGATCATGTGATTTCTCCAGTTGGAATCCTATTCGATAAAAGTGTTTGCTTTACATTATCAGTGTTGATAATTTAATTCATTGATGTAAATGTAGCGCAAATAATCAGGAAAAATCAAATTGTATGGCTGGGGGGCTAAAACAATCATGGGAGATGTAAAAACTAATCGGGGCGATTATGGTTTGTTTGAGAATGCTTTAAAGAAAGTATTGCCTGAAAAACAGATATATACAGAACTGGCAGTGCGCTTTGCATATGGAACAGATGCCAGCTGTTATCGTTACATTCCTGAGATTGTTGTCCGCGCACAAAATGAATCTGAAGTATTAAGCATCATTAAAATCGCTCATGATCATCAAATTCCTGTGACATTTCGAGCTTCTGGTACATCATTATCAGGGCAAACATCATCCAATTCAGTATTGATTTTATTGGGCGATGATTTTGTGGATACGAAAATCCTAGATAATGGCGCAAAAGTTAAACTGCGCCCAATGGTGATTGGCTCTAATGCAAACTTGGCGCTGAAACCATTTGGTAGAAAAATTGGGCCTGATCCTGCAACCATTAATACTGCAAGAATCGGTGGCATTGCCTCAAATAACTCAAGTGGCATGTGCTGTGGTACAAAAGATAATAGCTATCACACAATGGATACGATGCGCTTAATTCTCGCAGATGGCACCATTTTGGATACAAGCGATGATAAAAGCATCGCTAACTTTAGACAATCCCATGCGAGCTTTTTGGAGTCTATTCAGAATTTAGCACAATTGATTCGTGATAACCCTGAACTAGAAACTAAAATCCGCCATAAATATCGCCTTAAAAATACAACAGGTTATGGCATCAATGCTTTAGTGGATTTTACTGATCCTATTGATATGCTCACGCATTTGATCATTGGTGCAGAAGGCACATTGGCATTCATCAGTGAAATTACTTATAAAACTGTGGTGGATCACCCACATAAAGCATCAGCTTTAATCTATTTTGATGATTTGGATAATTGTTGTAATGCTGTGACATCTCTTCGCCAAAGAGCGACAGTGGATTCAGTGGAATTATTGGATGCGCTCAGTATTCGCTGTGTGGGCTCGCATATTACACAAAATTTGCCTAGCTTTTTCTATGCAAATATTCCTGATGATTCAGGCTGTTTATTGATTGAAACCAAAGCAGAGAATGATGAATTGTTGGATCAGCAAATTGAGTTCATTAATCAATTAGTGAAAGAGCATCATGCAACCGAGCACAGTACTTTCTCAAAAGATACAGTTGTGACTGATTTCTATTGGAGCGTTCGTAAAGGATTATTACCAATCATCGGCGGCAGTCGCCCGCAAGGCAGTAATGTGATCACGGAAGATGTTGCTGTGCCAATTGAGCGTTTAGCTGAAGGTGTACGAGTTTTAACAGATTTATTGAAAAAGCATAATTATGAAGAAGGCATGATCATGGGGCATGCTTTGGAAGGGAACTTGCATTTCATTCTCACGCCAAAATTGGACAATGAAGAAGAGGTTAAAAAATATGACCTCTTTATGGATGAATTGGCAAAAATTGTCGCCATTGACTTTAATGGTTCATTAAAAGCAGAGCATGGCACAGGCAGAAATATTGCGCCATTTGTAAAAGTAGAATGGGGCGAAGATGCTTATGGCATCATGCGCGCGATTAAATCTATTTTTGATCCAAAAGGTATCTTCAATCCAGATGTGATCATTACAGATGATCCAACTTTGCATTTGAAGAATCTTAAATCCATGCCAGAAGCAGATATAATCATTGATCAATGCATTGAATGTGGTTTATGTGAGCCAGCTTGTCCATCGGACGGCTTATCTTTAACGCCGCGCCAACGCATTGTATTATGGCGACAACATCAAGAATTAGTGCGTACAGGCGAAAATCCTGAGTTATTAGCATCCATTCAACGTGTTTATCCTTATATGGGCATTGAAACATGTGCAACGACAGGCATGTGCGCAACACGTTGTCCGATTGGGATTAATACAGGCGAAATGATGAAAGCATTGAAAGTTGCCAATCGCCAGCCTGATATTGCAAATTTTGCGCAATCTCACATGAACTTTTTAACCAAAAGTGCGCGTGGCATGATTGCTGTTTCTCATGCGATTGGTAATCAAAATAGTGCAAAACTTTCTCAAAAGATGCATTCAATCTTTAAAGGCATTCCAATTTTGCCAGTATCTTTGCCGAAATCAGCAAAACCTATTACAAAGTATGTGAATGATGATGCAAAGCAATCTGTGGTTTACTTTGTTTCTTGTGTGAATCGTACGTTTGCAGAGGGCACGAAAGATCATGTATCAGTTGCTGATCACACATTATCTCTATTCAAGAAATCTGGGTTTCATGCGATTTTTCCTGAAAATTATACAAGTCTATGTTGTGGGCAACCTTTTGAATCTACAAAGGAATTGTTAGCGAATGAAAAGTCAGTGAATCGTGTGAATGATGCATTATTGAAAGCAAGCAACAATGGTGAATATCCTGTCTATATTGATAATGCACCTTGTGCCTTAAAGCTATTTGAAGCACAAGATCAAGGCTTATTGGATTCAAGAATTCAACTGTATGATGCGGCAACTTTCTTAGCTGAAAAAGTATTGCCAGCCTTAACCATTGTGAATAAACGAGAGCATTTATCTTTGCATATTCCATGTTCGGCAACCAAGATGAAAGCAGCACCCGCTTTGACGAAATTAGCTGAAGCTTGTACGGATGATTTAAGCTTCACAAACATTGCTTGTTGTGGCTATGCAGGAAATAAAGGAATGTTGTTGCCTGAGCTCAATGCTAATGGTTTGAGATTATTGAAAAAGAATATTCCAGATTCATGTGATCATGGTGTTTCTATGAGTAGAACTTGCCAAATTGGTTTGACTGAGCATTCAGGCATTGAATACCAAAGCATTGAGGCTTTGTTGAATCATTGTTCGCAGTAAATTGAGAAAGCACTTGGGATTAAACAAAAAGCTGAGCATCCGCTCAGCTTTTTTATTGTCATTCAGCTTGATGTAAACTTGGGCCTGATAAACCAAACATAATCAGCTTGAGAATATCTTTGCGGAGCTCTTTTTTCTCGCCACAATACATTGCTTGCACGTGTTCACTGAACATTAATTCATCCATGATGCGCAAATAGTTATGAATCAATGGCACAGGGTAATTAGCATAAATGATTTTTTTACGTTGTAGCTCTTCAAAAAAATGATTCATAAAGATATATTTCTTCTGGCGCTCTTGATCAAAGAAATCATTTAAGTCTTTATTTTTATTATTATCAAAGTCTTTTAAAACAGGCGCAGTAAAGAATTGTTTCAATGCTTCTTCTTGATAATTAAAAATGGCATTGATGAGCTCTTCAATATTTGTAGCATCACGTAAAATCTCTGTATAGCGAGTTTTTACTTTCACTTGTTGCAGGGCAATGATCTCTTTTAATAGCTCAATCTTATTTTTGAAATAACGATAAAAGCTCACGCGGCTGATTTTAGCTTCAGCACAAATATCCCCAATAGAAATACGTTGCCAACCATGTTGGCTGAATAGATCTTCACTTGCTTGAATAATCGTTTGTCGTGTTTGATTGTCTAGATTCATAACCTTTCCACTTGCATTGATCGGCATATGTTAACCGAAATTAATCATATAACCTAAATTCAAATAATTTCTATTTGAGACTAATAATCATTTGCATTGTTATTAAATAGTGATAGTATTACAAAAATTGTAATATCAGGCAATATTTGTTAACTAAAAGGAATCTTTCCATGTTCAAACATCAAAAAATAGCCATCGCAATGATGGCTGTATTAGTTTCAAGCCATGCATTTGCTGAAGAATCATCCGAAGGAATTACCAAAGACGATAAAGTGACAGATTTAGGTGCTGTCATTGTCGTGGGTGAAAAAGCAGGGCGATCTCACTTTGAAACATCGGCAAGTGCTGAAGTTTTTGGCGTAAGCCAAATGCAAGCAGATGGCAATATCCAATCTGTTAAAGATTTATTGAAACAAACATTGAACGTGGTGGATGTGGGCAGTGTTGGTAATGATCTGCCTGCCATTCGTGGTGTCGATGGCTCAGGGCCAGCACAAGGTGCAGTTGCTTTCTTAGCAGGTTCTCGCCCTCGTTTAAACATGTTAACGGATGGTCGATCTGCAACGTATAACGAATTTGCCTTTGCGACCCAATCGCTATGGGATATGGAGCAGATTGAAGTATTTAAAGGTCCACAAAGTTTTTCACAAGGCCGTAATGCAATTGCGGGTGCAATTGTCATGACATCCAAAGACCCAAGCTTTGATTGGGAAGGTGGTGCAAAGCTATTGGCAGGTAACCAAAAAAGTCGCCAAGGTTCAGCTGTAATCTCTGGGCCAATCATTTCTGATGAATTGGCATTTCGTGTGAGTTACGACCGTCAAACGCGCCAAAGTTATGTAAAACTGATTGACTATGAGCCAGTGGGAAGTCCTAGAGATATTGAAACTACAACGATGCGTGCAAAATTATTGTATACACCATCGAATTTTCCTGAGTTCTTTACGCGTTTAACCTTCAATAATATTAAATCTCGTACACCACAAAATGAAGCTTCTACAAACCCAGGTGCACCGCGTTATACACCAGAGCGCCCAATGTTTAAAACAACATCTCATGCAGGCATTTGGGATATGGATTGGCAAGCGAGTGATAATATTGGTTTTTCTAATAAAGTGATTTATACCAAATATAAAAATAATCGTATTGGTGCAGCGCATGTACAAGGCATTCCTGCAACTGTGGATGGTAAGGAATGGCAGATTGAGCCAATCATGCGTTTCAATAACAGTGATCAATCCATTCGAGGTTTAGCAGGATTATTCTTTTTTGCAGGTGAGCAAGATGAATCTGTGAAATTATTTGGTCAATCCAATGACTTTAAAGATAAAACAAGAACGCAAGCAGCTTATGCAGAAGTGACATATTCACCTGTCAAAACTTGGGATATTACTGTTGCTGGTCGTGTTGAAAAAGAAAACCATAAGCGCCATGGCGGAAGTTCATTAATCTCAGTGGGTGTTGATAAATCAGAAACAGTATTTTTACCAAAAGTGGACATTGCTTGGAAGCCAACAGAAAACTTCACAACTGGTTTTAAAGTGAGCAAAGGCTACAATCCAGGTGGCGCAGGCATTACATTTGATGTGCCATTTGTGGCTTATGAATATGAATCTGAACAAGTTTGGAACTATGAGCTTTATAATCGCATTCGCACATTAGATAACAAATTAGAAATTTTCACTAACTTATTCTACAACCAATATACGGATATGCAGTTGCCATATTACTTGAGTACCAACTCCGTTGTGATTCGTAATGCAGATAAAGTGGATACTTATGGTGCGGAAATTTCTGCCAAATACCAAGCAACACAAGATTGGACAATTAATGGTGGTTTAAGTTATCTCAAAACTGATATTAAAAAATATCCAAACAGTGGTGTTGAAGGTCGTGAGTTGAGCCGAGCGCCTAAATTCACTGCTAACTTGGGTACACATTACAAATATCGTAATTGGGATATGGGCGGTAATGTGCATTGGACGGATAAATATTACTCCAATTACACAAACGATAATAACGGGAAAATCTCTTCTTACACTCAAGTGAATTTATATGCTGGCTATACATTTGAAATGGCAGGCATTGAATCTGCTCGCGTTTCATTTTATGCAGACAACGTATTTAATTCAGAACGCCCAACATTCATTCCAGCGAATGAAAGAAGAGAAGCGATCAAACAGCGCCCACGTTCTATTGGTTTAACAGCAGAATTTAAGTTCTAAGAGTAGAGATAATGAGTTTACGACATGAAAATATTTACCAGCCTATTTCGGGCTGGTTGAAAAAGTCCATCATCATGGCTTCAATTGCACAAGCCATGAAGATGGGATTATGGTTGATGATGCTTGCAATTATTTGGGCATTGTCTGAACAGAAGTTTGGTTATGCTTATGGTTTAACGGCTGCATTATTTTTATTTTCAATTATTTATTACACATTGAAAATTAAAGCACATGATCAAGCACATTATGGCGCTTTTGAATTAGAAGAAGTATTACGAGATCGATTGGCAACTAAAATTAGTCAATTGCCCATTGGTTATGTGCGTAATGTGGGTACAGGCGGTTTAGCAAAAGTGTTACTGGATGATGTGCATGCATTGCACTCTTATGTGGCGGATGCTCCACCGCTCAAAGCAGAAGCTTATGCAACGCCTATTTTAATCTTCATTGTATTGTTGATTTTCAACTGGCCATTTGCTTTAGCCGTATTTGCATTCTGTGCGGTGATTTTTGTCGCTTTACAGATTCTAATGCGTCGTGGCCGCCAATTCCGTCGTAAATATATGGAATCTCTAGCACAAGTGAATTCTGCCATCATTGAATATGTGCAGGGCATGAGCACTGTTCGTGCATTTGATGCAGGCGATAGCTCATTTGGTCGTTATCAGCAGTCTTTAGAAAACTACAATAATGTGATGCAAGCGTGGCTTGGCAAAATTGGTTTGGGTAATCGCTTAGCGAGAACGCTATTTTCACCAATGCCAATGCAGATTTTCTTATTAGTGATTGGCACAATTTTCTATGTGAAAGGTTATGTGAATTTCATTGATTTAGTGCTGTATTTTATGTTGGCAGCTGGCATTGTGGAAAGCTTGCATCCTTATATGGGGTTGCACAGCTTATTGGAAAAATCCCGTGCATCCATCGAACGCATTTGGGAAATTGAAGCAATGGCAGGTTTGAAAGAGCCAACAGATGAAAATGTAAAGTCACCAACGAAACATAATATTCGTTATGACAATGTTTCTTTTGTGTATGAAGAAGATGGTAATCCTGTATTAACACAAGTGAGTTTTGATGTGCCTGAACATAGCTTTACAGCAATTGTGGGAAGCTCTGGCTCTGGTAAAACAACATTGATTAATCTCTTGCCAAGATTTTGGGATGTGACGGGCGGTAGCATTCAAATTGGCGATGTGGATATTCGCATGATGAAGCAAGATGATCTCATGAGCCGTTGTTCTTTTGTATTCCAAGATAGCTTTTTATTCTCATGTTCTATTGCCGATAATATTCGTTATGGTTTAGAAGCAACCGATGAACAAGTGATAGAAGCTGCAAAACTTGCGAATATTCATGATTTCATCATGACTTTGCCAGAGCAATATGCAACGAAAGTAGGTGAACGTGGGCAATTATTATCAGGTGGGCAAAAGCAACGTTTAACCATCGCGCGCGCATTTTTGCAAAGTCGCCCAATCTTAGTGCTCGATGAGCCAACAGCATTCTCTGATGCAAAAAATGAAGCCTTATTAATGCAAGCATTCCAAAAACTAATGGTGAATAAGACGGTCATTATGATCGCCCATCGTTTATCAACGATCGTCAATGCTGATCAAATTGTTTATTTGGATCAAGGTCAAGTGATTGCAAAAGGTAGCCATCAATCATTATTGCAGGATAACGCAGCTTATCAGCAATTATGGCGTGATTACCAACAAACACAAAACTGGACAATGACGCAAAACCATTAATGAGGAAGTGATTTAATTATTATGAAAAATTATATTAATCAAGAAACCAGAAGCGTGGATAGCGTTTGGGGCACAGTGAATCAGTTGCTTATGGCAGCAGGTCAACAACGCCCGATTTTAGTTCGTTGCCTCGTTTTTGGTGTTTTTTCTGCCATATTCTTTGGCGTATCTCTCACAATGCTGTATCCATTCTTTGTTGCCTTAGTCAATGGTGGTGAATGGGGGCAGCCATTAGCAGTTGTGATCATATTATTAATATTGAGTTTAATGTGCCGTTTATTCTCAGAAAGCTATGACACTAAAGGCTATGCCAATTTAGCGATCCATGAATTGCGCCATCGTTTAGGTGAAAAATTACGCAGTATTCCACTTTTGAGCTTGAGCAATCAACGTTCAGGTGAAATTAATGCAGTATTAGTACA
>JAFMTC010014377.1:0-13935 GCA_018845635.1 Nicrophorus orbicollis | reverse complement strand
TCCATATTGAAGTTGAAATCGTTAGAGTTAGATGGCGTTCTTGGGCCATACATTTTTGAAGTGTATTCTGCATTTTGTGCTGGTGTTAAAATGCTTTGCACTTTTGCTTCATATACAGGGTTAATCGGGTTATTTTCAGAAATGCGACCCAATTGTTTCAACTGTGTTACTTGTTCTGCACTTAAGTCATTCAATACTTGATATGCAGGATAAGGTTGAGCAACTGCAATACTTGTTACCATTGTTGCTGATAGGGAAATAATAGCTAATTTAGATAATGTTTTCATGTGAAACTCCTTTTAAAAAATATAATGAGATAGCTGTTTGTGTGTTAGCCATAACTTCAAACTGATTGCTATGTTAATGAAATCAGTTTTTTGTTACTATCGTTAACAGGAAAATCATTTGTGCCTCACAGGAATAAATAGAATGAATGCGAACATGAAACCATTACAATCTTTAGAGTTGGATGATATTCAAGTATTTTGCCGAGCAGCAGAGAGCTCGAGCTTTACAGATGCATCAATTTCATTGGGGGTAACGCCATCTGCTGTGAGTAAAGCCGTGCAGCGCCTAGAGAAAAAATTAAAACTAAAATTGTTTTATCGTTCAACACGTTCTATTCGTTTAACAGAAGAAGGGCGAAGTTATTATGAAACTTGCCGTAAATCTCTAGAAAGTATTCAGGAAATTGAAAATCATCTGTTGAATAATTCTGTGCCACGTGGAACATTGCGCATCAGCTTGCCTGATAGTTTAGCAATTAATAAATTGATTCCTGTGATCAATGGTTTCATGGAAAAGTATGATGAAACTTTGAAAATGGAAGTTTTCTTGAGTACAGCGTATGTGGACTTTATGCGAGAAAACTTTGACTTAGCAATTCGAATTGGCGAAGTAACAGATTTAAGTTTAGTTGCAAGGTTATACGCAAGGATTGAACAGAAAATCGTTGTATCTCCTGAATATTTAAGAAAATATGGCACGCCAAAATCCCTCAGTGATTTGAAAAATCATAAATGCATTGGGCTGAAATTTCCTAGTGTTAGTACGCCATTGCCATGGAAAGTAAAAGGTGAAAATGCATTAAATTTAGATTTTACAATGTTGTATAACGATCCGTTTGGTGCAGTGATGAGCGTGATTAATGGCTATGGCATTATCCAATTATTGGACTTTACTGTGGATTATGCCATTGCAAGTGGCGATTTAGTGGAGCTTTTTCCTGAGCATCGTTTAGAGCCATTGGATGTTCATATTGTTTATCCAAGCACGAAGTATGTGCCAGCAAAAGTGCGGGCTTTCATTGATTATCTCTTTGAGCATAAGCCACTTTTATAATTCTATTTTTGAAAAACTTCATTTCGGACAACTTGAAGCATGTGATTTGATATCGAAAATTATATGTGGTAGAGTTTTGCCATTGAAAAATTTATCTTTGGGGCAGGGTGCGAAGCAATTCAATTCCCGACCGGCGGTGATAGTCCGCGAGCGAAAGCTGATCTTGGTGAAATTCCAAAACCGACAGTATAGTCTGGATGGTAAAAGATAAATCACAACTCTATTCACGTGCCTATTATTTGGCATGTTGTCTATGCTGTGTTTTTTGTGCCCCAAAATAAATCTAATGATAGAGGGCATATGAACAAGCTAACTGAATCAGATCATCAATTTTTGGATAAAGCCATTGCATTGGCAACGATTCCTCTTGGATCCGTTTCGCCAAACCCTTATGTGGGCGCTGTGATTGTGAAAGATGGCAAAATCATTGGCGAAGGCTTTCATGCAAAAGCAGGCACAGCACATGCTGAAGTGGTGGCGATTCATAATGCTCAAGACAATCACGAAAGCACAATCGGTGCGACGATCTATGTTTCGCTAGAACCTTGTTGTCATCATGGTAAAACAGGCCCTTGCACAGAAGCAATCTTAAATGCTGGCATCACAAAAGTTGTGTATGCAACGCAAGATCCTAATCCATCAGTGGCAGGCAAAGGTGAAGCTTTCTTAGTGGCAAATGGCATTGAAGCTATTTGTGCAGATTCTGATTCAGCTCGCCAAATCAATCATATATTTTTTCATAATCAGTTAACACAATCACCTTTTGTGACATTGAAAGCCGCTATGAGTTTGGATGGTAAAATTGCATCTAAATCAGGTGATTCACAATGGATTACAGGCGTTGATGCACGATTAAAAGGGCATGAATTACGTGCAAAGCATGATGCAATTATCATTGGTAAAAAAACATTATTGAATGATGATCCAAGTTTAACTGTGCGTATTCCTGATCAAAATTATCCCAATCCTATTCGCGTGTTATTGCTTCGTAATTTCAATGGTATTGAGCATACAAATTATCAATTATTTGATACAGCAGTTGCACCAACTTGGATTGTCTATCCTAAAAATCAAGCTATCAACGCGGACTTAAAAACTGAGTTAATGACTAAAAATGTGCGTTTAATTGAATTGAATGATGATGAAATCATAGTCGATTCAGTATTAAAAAAACTCTATGAAGAAAAAGTCATGAGCGTGCTATTGGAAGGCGGCAGCAGTATTTATAACGCTTTTATCAGTGCTCAAAAAGTGAATGAGTTTGCACTGTTTTATGGTCCAAGATTAATTGGTGATGCCAAAGCGCCAAGCTTGTGGGATCACAGCAATATTACAGATTTATCAGAAGCGCCAATTTTATCCATTCATGAAACGGAAAAATTAGGCAATTCTATTTATGTACGAGCAACCTTGAAGGAGGTTGAATAATGTTTACAGGCATCATTGAAGAAGTAGGTGCATTGCAAGCCAAACAGCATCGTGGAGATGTCATCACGATCAAAATCGGCTGCAAAAAGGTGCTAGAAAACGTCAAGGTTGGTGATAGCATTTCTAGTAATGGCGTGTGTTTAACTGTGACAAAATTTGATGATCATGGTTTTTGGGCAGATTTAACGCCAGAGAGCTTAAAGCGTAGCACATTTGCAAGTAGCACAATGGGCAGTCGCGTTAACTTGGAGCGCGCAATGCTTGCCAATAGTCGATTGGATGGGCACATTGTTTCTGGGCATGTAGATACGATGACAACATTGCAATCCTTGCAAAAACTGCAAAATAGCTATGTTTTAAGCTTTGCTTTAGCGAGAGACTATCAAAAATTAGTGGTTGAAAAAGGTTCAATCGCAATCAATGGAATCAGTTTAACAGTGACGGATGTAACAGCGAATGCGTTCAGTGTCAGCGTGATTCCACACAGTTTTGAAATTACCAATCTTCATCAATTGAAAGAGGGTAATCGTGTGAATATCGAATTTGATCAGCTCGGCAAGTACATCTTGAAAGAGAAAGAGCAATCAACTTTGAGTTATGACAAATTAGCAGAGTGGGGATATTAAGATGAAAGCAATGATTCAACGTGTTGAAGCTGCGCTAGATACATTAAAACGTGGCGAAATCATCATTGTAATGGATGATGAATCTCGTGAAAATGAAGGCGATATGATTGTTGCAGCAGAGCATTGTTCTGATGCGCACATGAATACGATGATCAAAAAAGCAGGTGGATTGGTTTGTTTGCCATTGACTGCACCAATTGCTGAGCGCTTAGATTTTACGCCAATGGTTGTGCGTAATGAAGATAGCTACCAAACAGCATTCACTGTTACTGTGGATTATATCTCTACACATACTGGAATCTCAGCAGGCGAGCGCGCTTTGACTTGCCGTAAAATTACGGATGACAGCACAACTGCTGCGGATTTTAAAAAGCCAGGTCATATTTTTCCATTGATTGCGAAAGATGGTGGTGTTTTGGTTCGTCGTGGTCATACAGAAGCTGCTGTTGATTTAATGGAATTGGCAGGATTAAAGCCTGTCGCTGTGATCTGTGAAGTATTGAATGAAGATGGCACGATGGCGCGCCGTAAAGAATTAACAGCATTGAGCGCAAAAGAAGATATGCCATTAATTACGATTCAAGACATTGTGGATTATCGTAATTATCTCATCGAGAAAGCAACTAAATTGGAGGTCATGAGCCAAGCTCATTTGCCAACAGCTTACGGTAATTTCACAATCTATACTTTCCCCAATAGAGAAGGCAGTGAACCTCACATTGTATTGCGCAATGAAAACTTTGATGCAAGTAAACCGCTTACAATGCGCATTCATTCAGAATGTTTAACGGGTGACATTTTTCATTCCATTAAATGTGATTGCCAAGCACAGTTGAATTTTGGTTTGGAAACGATTGCAAAAGCAGAAAATGGCATGATGATCTATCTTCGCCAAGAAGGTCGTGGTATTGGTTTAGCTGAAAAAATCCGTGCTTATGCATTGCAAGATCAAGGTCAAAATACGATCGATGCTAACTTATCCTTGGGTCATCCAGTTGATAGCCGTGACTTCACAATTGCTGCGCGTATTTTGCAATACTTTGAGCAATCACAAGTGAAGTTAATTACGAATAATCCAGAGAAAGTGGAAGCATTGCGTACAAATGGCATTGAAGTTTTAGAGCGCATCCCAACACCTAAATTCGTAACAAAAGAAAACCAAGATTACCTAGCAACTAAAGCTGCTCAAATGGGGCACTATTTATAGCTTTATCAATTTTAGAAAACATGGTTCCTTCACTTAAAAGTGAAGGAATTAAAAATTAGTATTTTATTGAAACCATTTTATTAAATATTTTTATTAGGAGATTCATTATGCAAATTATCGAAGGTCAATTATCCATTCAAAACAAGAAGATCGCTATTGTTGCTGGTCGTTTTAATAGCTTGATTTCAAAACAATTAATTGATGGTGCTGTGGATGCATTGAAACGTCATGGTTTAAGTGAAGATAATATTCAGCTCGCTTGGGTACCAGGTGCATTTGAAATTCCTTTAATCGCGCAACAATTTGCGAAAAAAGATGATATTGATGCTATTATTTGTCTCGGCGCTGTAATCCGCGGATCAACACCACACTTTGATTTCGTTGCTAACGAAGTTTCTAAAGGTATCGCACACGTAAGTTTAGATCATCAAAAGCCTATCGCATTTGGTGTATTAACAACAGATAGTATCGAACAAGCTTTAGAACGCGCAGGCACAAAAGCAGGGAATAAAGGTGCAGATGCTGCGGTAACAGTGATTGAAATGCTAAGCTTAATGGCTCAGATTGATAATTAACTGGTAAAGATTCATGAGAAGGGTAAATGACAAATAATAATAAAAAAACATCCACACAATCATTTGCCCTTTTTTGCTTTAGAAATTTTCGCTGTGGCGTATTTCTGTTTTTCTTAATGTGTTTAGTTGTCATCGGTGTAGGCAACAGCATCATTCATTCTCAAGTTAAAGATATTCACGCAACAGACAATGCGGATGCTGTGATTGTTTTAGGCTATCAAATTGAAGGTGATCCACTTGAGCCAACGAAGGCATTAAAAAATCGCTTGGATATGGCTTATCAATATTGGTTGGAAGCACCGCAAGTTAAAATCATCGTTTCTGGTGGTAAAACACAAGGCTTAGATAAAAGCGAAGCAGAAGTGATGCAGGAATATTTAGTGAAACGCGGTATTCCAGAAGAAAATATCTTATTGGAAGATGATTCCACACGCACAGCTCATCAATTTATTAATTCTAAAAAATTGATGGAGATTCACAATGCAGTTGTTGTGACCAATGATTTCCATTTACCAAGATCATTAATGTTGGCAGCGCGTTCTGGCATTGAACACGTTTCAGGATTAGCAGCTGCAACACCAACAGATACGCGATCTATTTTCGTTGCTTATATTCGCGAGCCTTTTGCTTTGCTAAACTCATGGTTATTTGATTACCCATAAGGTTTGCTATGCCCATCTTTTTAGTCTTAATAGTGATTGTTTCAGCCATTGTTTGTGCACCATATATTTTGCTCTTTTGGTGGTTAAACCCCATCACAGCAATGGGTTATTTGGGCGTATTTGCATTAGCTTCTGCAATTTTATTATTGCTCGTAATCATCATTGGATTAATTCATAATTACCGATCCAATCGAGCATAAATCATTATGTAGGAATGGCTACATTCAATAGCAACATTACAATCGGCAAAGTGATTAAACTTAAAATTGTGCTGATGAATGTTGAGCTAGAAACCAACTTTGGTTGCGTATTGAAGAATACCGCTTGTAAAGTCGTATTGGCAGCAGCAGGCATTGCGGCTAAGATGATCAAAATGGTTTTATAAGTTTCTGGCAAGGGCAATAACATTACTAAAAAGTAAGCCAAAATTGGTGAAATGACCATTTTTACGATTAAAGAAATGGATAATTTAGGTAGATCAATTTCTCTGATATGAATCATTGCCAATTGCATACCGAGAATAATCATAATGACAACGATGGATGAATCACCAATCATGGCAATGGATTTCATCACTGAATCACCAATGGGAATATTGATGAGTTGGAAAAGAATACCGAGTAATGCACCATAAGCAACGGGCATTTTGATCACACGAATCAACGCATATTTCGCAGAAGATGCTTCACTTTGGCGATCGCTGCCTTTGGCTGCATAGTAAATACCAATGGTACTCATCACAAATTGTTGAAGCACCAACATAATGATGGCAAGGTCAAATCCCTGTGCACCAAAGAACATTAAAATCACAGGCACGCCATAATTCCCATTATTCATGAAACAGGCGCTTAAGATCATGCCACAGCGGATATTTTCAGAATAACGCATGAGTTTTGACCAAATGCTGATGATCAGCACTAAACCTAAGCATAGTGCAAAGACATAAAAGGCTAAGTAGACATAATCAAAAGTTAATTCATGCGTATAGAATGTACGAAAAGCCAAAAATGGTGAAAGCACATATAACGACATTTTGGATAAATTTTGAATATCAAACCTCAGTACTTTCTGTGCGATGAACCCAACAACAAAAATAGAAAATATGGGGAAGAGAATCAAAAAGAAATCCATGGTTAAACCTTTGTGTCTATTGTGTAATAACAACCTGAAAAATTATCACTCCTGCAGGGGGATAATTATATTGATGGGAATCCGAACGAGACTGCTCAATACAATAGCACTATCCTGCTGGAAATTGGGAAAATTCACTGGGTGAATAATTGAGAGATTTTTTAAACATAGCAGAAAAAGCACTGATGCTTTCATAACCTAAAGATAACGCAATATTAGTGACAGGCTGTTTTTTGGTTAATTCGGTTAAAGCATACAATAAACAGATTTGCTGTCGCCATTGGCTGAATGTCATGCCTGTTTCTTTTTGAAAAAATCTCGAAAAGGTTCGTGTGCTTTTATGCGTTAAGTTAGCCCATTTTTCTAATGGTTCATGAATATTGGGCGATTGAATAAAGCTTTGGCACAATGCTAATAATGTGGAATCTTGTGGCAATGGAATGTGGAAAGGTAGAACTTCTGCATTTTGAATCTCATACATTAAGAGTTGAAGTAAAGTTGCATTTCTGCCTTGTGCTTCATATAAACGCGGAATCTCTGTCGCTTCGATTAGAAGCGTGTGCATAAGTTTCGAAACTTTGACAACTTCACATTGTTCACCACGCAATGATAATTCAGGTGCAATGTATAAACTTCGCGTGGAAGCATTGAGCATTCGTACAGAATGTTGTTTTTGTGGTGGAATCCAAACGCCACTGTCAGGAAAGACAAGCCATCGATCATGATCTGTTGACACTTCCATCATGCCACGAATGCTATATAAAAACTGAGCGCGTTGATGTTGGTGCATTGGTAGAAATGTACCATCTTCATAATCAGTCGCAAGAGCAATGATTTCTCTTGGTGTATCTTCAATATCTTGAATGACCATCTCAACTCCTTTGGCATTTATTCGATAATATATGTCATTTTGCCGTAAGTTTGCCAATTGTAATTTCATTATGATGTGATGATTGATTATTAATGTAGAGATTACAATGTTATTGCTATTAGGGTTTTTCGGAATTATTTCAGGCATTACAACTGTATTATTTGGCTTTGGTGGCGGTTTTGTCACGGTGCCTTTGCTGTATTCTTATTTGTCATTAACCATGCATGATCAAGGTTTGATTAGTGAATTTGCAATGCAAATATCTGTGGCAACTTCTGCTTTCATTATGATTTTTTCAGCATCCTTATCGAGTTACCAGCATCATAAAAAAGGAAATTTAAATTTTAATCACATTTGGTCATTATTGATTGCGATTTCCGTGGGTGGATGTTTAGGTGCTTTGATTGCAGTATTAGTTGATGGTACTTGGATTCGTTGGTTATTCATGTTGTATTTAGTGATTACCATCATTGATTGCACTGTGCGAAAAGGCTTTATGGATCCCAAAACAGAAGCTATTCAGAACATTTCCCATCAACGTGATGGTGTCATTGGTATTGTGATTGGCATTGTTGCAGCATTTTTAGGCGTTGGCGGTAGCATTATGACAGTGCCATTGATGAGAAGGCGCGGTGCAAGCATGCAAGAGTCTGCTGCGATGGCAAATCCACTCACATTGCCTATGGCGATCACAAGCAGTGTAGTTTATGGGTTATATGCAACACATGATCAATTGAATTTTGGCGAAGGCTTTATCGGATTTCTATACATTAAAGGTGCAATACAATTGATCATCAGCGCATGGATTGGGATCAAAATAGGCACTCATTTAATGAAATACCTACCTGATCATATTCATGCTAAAGCTTATCCTGTTTTGTTGATGATCGTTTTGGCTGTGATGTTTTGTGTTTAATCAGCCAGCACAACATCCCATTGTAATAAAGGTGCTAATCCAGATGACAGAGCTAAAGCTAAGGAATTAGAATTATCCAATTGGCAGCGATACTGTGGTTCATAACCTTGTAGAATTGCTGCTTGGCTAATGCTACGAATTAAGCGTTTTGCATGGCCTTGCTGACGAAACTCTGGCAAGGTCACAACACCAACATCAGCAATTTTATGTTCATCTTTATCCCAAGCATACATGCTAGCAAGTGCTACGAGTTCACCATAAACAAATACGCCATAAACTAACCAATGATCCAATGCCACGAAAGCATTTTCTAAATCTTCTGCGGGCATTTTTTGACAAAATTCATCAAAAATTTGTTGGTCATCTTGTGTTAATGGGCGAATCAGGTAAAGCTTGGGAAGATCTTTAACAACATCTAATTGCTCTGCGTTGTAATAAAATATCTGATCAGCACCATGCCAATTTAAATTTACCCAATTAAATTGGCCATCTACTAAAGTGTGAGATTTGGCAAATTGTGGTGAAACAATGATGATTTGCTTATGCGCAAATGATAGTTGAATCGCCTGATAATCTTCATCTAGATTAGGATTGATGAAAATGGATAAATGTTGTGATTGAAATACACATTCACAATGCTGATATTGATTGTGCCAATAATTTAAAATGCTATTCGAGAATTGAGTGAGATCTAAAGTAGGCATGGTAATTCCATAAAGGTTTGAAACCTAATTTTTGATAAACAGATAAGCCGTCAGATGATGCTTCTAAAGTGCAATATTCAGCACCTTGTTCTTTAGCGAATGTTAAAGCATGTTGAATTAATGCTGTTGCATAACCTTGGCCTTGATGCTGCACATCTGTACCAATATCATCTAAGCGAGCACCGTTATCCATAATAGTTAGAGTAAGATTACAGATTGGTGCATTATCGAGCATTAATACGAAATGATAGAGTGGCAGATCTTGTTGCAAGGCAAGTTCATGTGCTTTTTGATACTGCTGAATGATGATTGCATCTTGTAAAGTATTGCCAGAACCAAACGCAGTCAATAATGGATAGCTCCAAAATGATAGATCATCATTGGTTAGATTGATCGTAAAACCATCTACTCGATTGGGTATAGATTGCCATTGATCTAATTGTAAAACCATTGCAGTTGTCGGATCTTCATTGTCTAATTGCCATTCTGCTTGATGAGATTGAATGATCAAATGTGTTTGACCTTCAGGGCAAATGATCATGCAGTCACGAGATTTTGCATCATACCAATTTAAGACATGAGTGATTTCACTAATATCTGCACCTTCATAGATATAACAAAGATTAAAACTCTGAACCTCTGTCACAGGGCTAATATAAGCTTTCACATTATGAGATGCATAGTGATCTTCACTGATGCTTTGCCAAAATGCTTGCTCTAAGGAATGAAAACTGATCATACAAAACCTCATCCAGTTATTTTTAAAGAACATGTACCAATAGGTGTGGTAGCATATTATTTTTAGACTGATTAGTCTATACGTAAATTATAAATTTACAATTTCAGCACTATTAATGGCATAAAGTTGGTAGAATTACTCAGTAAATACGTAGATTTAGCCAAGCATGGTTGATTATTTTTCATTCAACGGATGAGTAACATGACAAAAGAGAAAACAGCAAAACAGAAAGAAAAAATACAGCATATTTTAGATGCTGCGGTTGTCTGTTTTGCTAAAAAAGGATTTCATTCAACGACAACAGCAGAAATTTGTCGTGAGGCAGGGATGAGCCCGGGTCATGTGTTTCACTATTTTGCTAGTAAGCAAGAGATCATAGAGGCGATTGCTGAAAATGATCGTGTTATTTTTGCGGATATCTTTGCAGAAAATGTGAATGAGGCAAAAGTTGTTGATTCTATTGTTGCCATTATTCGTGCAGTGGTGAAATACATCACGGTTTATCATGTTTCTGCGCGCTTATGTATTGAAATCAATGCTGAAGCTACTCGAAATCCAGAAATTATGAAGATCTTTTTAGAGAACGAAAAGTGGAATAAAAAAGCTCTGACAGACTTAATTGCCATTGGTATTCAAAATGGTGAAATTGCACAAGATCTACAGCCAGCCATCATCACTGATTGGTTGTTCATTTTAACCAATGGCATTTTATGCTACAGCGTGACAGATCAAAGTTTTGATTGGGAAGTTCATACAGATTTTTTAGAAAAAATTATCCGCAAAACATTATCACCATTGTAGGATTTATTTCTTGGTAATTTTATATTGTTAATTTAGATCTGATGATTAGATAAGATTGATTATCATCAAAAATATAAAATTTATATGTGACCAATAATTAGTCATATTTTATAATATTCAGGTTAATATCGGGGAGTCTCTAAAATCAGCTGAGGTACAGCTAAAATGAGGTTAAGTTTGTTCTAGATGAGAAAAATATTTACTTTCATGGTGCTATGTTTCTTTGTGCCTATATCACATGCAGAAACAGTGGTTAATTCCGCATTGCGTGATGATAACAGCCAAATACGTTACTACCATCAGATTAAAAATAATAATAACCAAACTCTATTGTTAGTTGTTCAAAGTGGTGCATGTATTTCTGTTTTTCACCAATTAGATACAAGGCTTTTATTGGAGAAATTAGCATTTAATTCAGATATTTTGTGGGTTGAAAAATATGGATTAACCAATGAATCCGCAAATTCTGAATGTCCTCAAGAATATATAGAAAATAATTCACCTTTATTGAGAGTTGATGATTATATAAAAGTTCTGAAAAAATTTACCCATCAATATCAGAGAATTATTGTTGTAGGTTCACAAGAAGGTGCTGCAGTTGCAAGCCTTTTATTAGCAGATGAAAATTTACCAATTACAGCAGGTATCATCATTAATAGTGGTGGAGGATCTTACGCTAACGATGCAATTTGGCAAATTGAAAAATTCCCTATTGATGTGATGGATAATGATCATCCTGTGATTTCACGGTTTTTAGAGCAAGGTAAAGATGGTAATTTGCCATTGAGTATTAATTTTCAGAATCATGGTTATCGTTGGTGGTATGAAATATTGAATACCAATATGTATGAAACATTAAAGAAAAGTCAAAAGCCTTTGCTCATTGTTCAAGGTTTGGCGGATCGGGAAATTCTACTAGATGATTCAGATACAATGTATGATCGATTAACCAATAAAAAGAACGTCACAGTCTATTATTATGAAACTCTAAACCATGAGTTATCTAATAATTTTAGATTGCCAGATATTAATGATGCTGTATCTGATGTTAGATATTGGTTAGAACATCTGTAATTATTGGTGGTTTTCTCGATAATATTTCCACTCTTCAATTTCTCTACCATTAGAGAAACGGCAGATACCATATTGATCGCCACTTTTGCTCATTTTTAGGATAGATTTTCCGCCTTGTTCAACGCAATAGACACTGGCTGGATTTGCCATGCCAGCTTGTGATTCATCATTTTGTGAAGATAAACACGCTGATAAAATCAATGTACTGCTGAGTATTAATAGTATTTTATACATCATTTTCTCCTTACTTATTTCACGTCATCTTATAATTTATTTTTGTAAGGATAAATTTAATATTTAAATTTATTAGACTAATTAGTCTAATTTTAATATATTCATCTTTTGAATATGGAGAGTTCATGATGATTTATGGCTATATCGCAACAACAATTGATGGCTATATTGCAGATGAGCAGGGAAATATCGATTTCTTAAATGATTTTCAAACCATAGATTGTGGCTATGATCATTTTATAGAAAAGATTGATACCATTGTTATGGGCAGAAAAACTTATGAAGCCATTTGTGCATTTGGTATTGATTGGCCATATCCTAATCAAAAAACTTGGATAGTCACTTCACATGCTGATTTGAAAGTTACAGATGCTAATGTAGAAATTTGGCAGGGCGATTTATCTACATTGATGTCATCTATTCAATCTGAACAAGATAAAAATTGCTGGATTTTAGGTGGTGGAGAACTGATCTCTTCTGTCATTGTATTGGGTTATATGGATCAGCTAGAAGTGTATATTACACCTGTATTATTGGGCTCAGGGGTTCCACTCTTTACACAGCAAAATTATTCATCCATTAAGATTCAAAAAGTTGAATCAAATCTGATTGGCAATACAATCACACAACAAATTTATACTTTTTAAAGCGCTTACATTAAGCCTATTTTTCGATATTGGCTCAATGAAATGCCTGTGTGCCTTTTAAAATATCGACATAAATAAGACGGATCATTGAAGTTCATCGCATCTGCAATGGCTTCAATGGATTGTTTTGTCTGTGTGAGTTGCTTTTTAATTTCCAAAATGACTTGCCGATCAATCAGAGTTTTGGGTGCATCATTGAATAAATCTTGAGTCAATTGTGATAAGTAATAGGGCGTAATTGATAATAAATTTGCGTAGAAAGCAACAGCCCTTTCTTTCTGGCAATACTGATGAATTAATTCCCAAAATCGCCAGCAGATCATCTCTTTTCGACTGTATTTGGATGCTTGAGTGAGTTGTAAATTCTGTACTGTAGCCGCCATCACTAAGAAAAAATTTTGTAAATGATTGCATAAAGTGATGCGAGCAAATTTGCCACTATTATCATTTAAATAGTGGAGTTGTTGTTGCCAAATTTGAATGAATTGTGAATATTCTTCATCAGGAGAAAAGTGTGGATAATCACGTAAATATGCAAATAATTCATTGGGTAAAACATAAGCCACTTCGGATGCAAATGATCGCGCCATAAGGCAATAAGATACAGAAAAATCATGAGAGCAGTGATCCATAATCACAATAGAATCATCCGAAATAAATAAAATATCTCCTTGTTTGCAATCATAGCTTTTGAAATTGACAGAAATTTTCGCATTGCCTGATTGGCAAATCCATAAATTGGCATAAGGCAACTGCAATGGCGCATGATCATAGTGCTGAATTGTATGATGACCAATCCAGTAATCTTGCTCAGATTGTTCTGTAATATTGAGTAATGAGAACATGATATTTTTAATATTGAATGTTTTATGAGGTTTTTATTATTGAATAATTAATATTAGTTGTCAAAAGTACTGAAATTACGAAAGTAATGCCATTATTAAAAGTTGAGTGGTTCATTAAACTATTGTTCATTCAT
>JAFMTC010014373.1:0-12992 GCA_018845635.1 Nicrophorus orbicollis | reverse complement strand
ATTGCAGGGATTAATGTGGTGCCAAGCAACGCAATAATGATGCGAATGCTGAACAGAAGATTGCTGTGATAGAAAATCTTCCGAGTACGATCTGCCTGAATTTTCATAACTATTTTATTGAGCTCATAGTGATATCGTCACCTATTTTACTAAATTTTGATGATAATTTGATAAAAGTATTTTAGCTGTATAATGTTGACTTCAGAATTATCAAGTTTGGTGTATTTAAAATGAAGCAAAATGGATTCAAATATTCGGTGATTGCACTGTTTTTATCAGCTTGTATTGGGCAAGTTAGTGTTGCGCAGTTGGATCATAAAGGTTTAACCATTTTGGATAAAGCAGAAAGTGTTTTAGGTGAATCATTTGATTTACCAGAAAGCCAATGGTTTGGGCGCGATAAAACTTCTGCGAATGCGGATATTGATGATTATTTGGATGATTTGATTGAGCGTTTAGAATTGCCTGAATTGGTAGGATTGCGCCAAAATTATTTCAAAGTGGAAAAGCGCATTGGTGAAGAGCGTAAAACTTTGCGTGAACTGCGTGAAAAACGTTTGTTTTCAGTCTCTGAAGAAGCCAGTACTTTAATGAAATATACGCCAACTGATACATTAAAAACATGGACAGCATCCACGCGAGCAGATTTTGACCAATTGATTGAAGCTCATGAAAAGAATTTAGTGGAATTAGAAAAAAGCCTATTGGAATTACGCAGTGGCATGAGCGATGAACTTGCAAAAGCTGGTGTTAAATTAGATCCTGAGCAATTAGACTTCCTCTATACAACGGTGACGGGCGAAGATACGATTCGCGCCATTATGTTGTTCAATAGTGCAACTGCAGTATCAAAACAGTTACAGCATTTGATGGAAACCAATGCACAAGATTTCGATGCTGTGAAACGCTACTATGGCATGGCGACAATTTTGCATCGCATGGTTGTGAAAATTCAAGAAAACTTCATCTATAAACTAGAACAGATCTATATGGTGCAGTTGGAAACTTATAAGGTGGAAGCGAAAAAGAGCTTGGAAGATGCGAAGCGCTTAAAAGCAACAGCTGATAAAGAACAACGCAAAGTGCTAGATAAAAATATTGAAGCGAACCAATTGGCATTGGAAGCAATTGATCGCTATATGAATTATTTGCAAGATCAAGCAAAAAATTCTAAGGCCATTTTGAAGAAAGCACAATCTCGCGAAGCCATTGCTATGAATACGTATTCAACGGTTAAAGTTTCTTTGGATGTTTTATCGTTAATGCAGGATAGTCAGCGTGATTTTCAAGCATTTTCTACGATGCAAGTGCCAGAAATCGTGCCGTTTGATAACCCTGAAATCAGAAAAGAATTTCTAAATATTACGCAAAAATTAAATGGCTCGTAAGTAATTGATCGTGTTAATTTGCCCATAAACGATGCAGACATCGCTTATCTAAGGCGTATAATTCTCTGTCAACTGATGATATTTGGTTATTGTGACATCACAGTAACATGCTCAAACAAGGGAGAAGAATATGCAGGTGATACAAACTATTTCGGAATTGCGTGCTTTACGTAATACAATGACAACGGTTGCATTGGTGCCAACTATGGGCAATCTACATGATGGCCATTTATCTTTGGTGAAACGTGCCAAAGAAGTTGCGGATCATGTCATTGTTTCGATCTTTGTGAATCCCATTCAATTTGGTGAGAATGAAGATTTTGGCAGTTATCCTCGCACATTGGATGCAGACTGTGAAAAATTAGCAACGTTGGGCGTTGATGCGGTATTTGCACCCACAGCATTAGAAATGTATCCCAATGGTCCACAATCAGTTCGAGTTGTGCCATCAGACATCCAGAATGAATTATGTGGTGCAACGCGTGCAGGCCATTTCAATGGCGTGACAACAGTTGTAAGTAAGTTATTCAATATCGTTCAGCCTAATTTTTCTTGCTTTGGTGAGAAAGATTATCAGCAATTGCATATTATTCGTGAAATGGTTGCGGAGCTGAATTTCCCCATTGAAATTATCTCTGTGCCAATTTGTCGAGCAGAAACAGGTTTAGCATTATCAAGTCGTAATGGCTATTTATCTGATGATGAAAAATCACGTGCGATTTATTTATCACAATCACTTCAAACCATGAAAGATGCAATTACAGCGAATGCTAGTTGTGATCTTCGTAATATGGAAAAAGATTGCATTCAAAAGCTCACAGATGCTGATTGGGTTGTGGATTATATCTCCATTCGTAATCGTGAAACGCTTGCCATTGCAGAAAGTACACAAGAACCTTTAATTATTCTAGCTGCTGCAAAAATGGGCAGTACGCGTTTATTAGATAATCTAAAAGTATAAGTTTGTATGAATAATAAACCACTATTGTTGTTGATCACCATTGGTGTTTCCATTGCTGTGATGTTTCCTGATTTGCTCAATGGGCAAGGTTGGCTGATCAGCTACAGCATTGGTGGCATTATGCTGATGATGGGCATGAACTTAGATTCATTGAGAATCAAAGAAACACTTAAGCAACCTAAAATTATTTTATTGATTGTGTGTTTGCGTTATTTATCCATGCCAATGATTGGTTTTATGGTGAGTAAACTCATGAATTTGCCAGATCAATTAGCAATTGGATTGATTTTGGTGGGTTGTTGTCCAACGGGCGTTGCATCGAATGTGCTGACATTATTATCTAATGGTGATAAAGAACTTTCAGTGATTTTATCGACAGTGAATACGATGCTTGCTCCGATTTTAACGCCGCTGATATTTTTTATTTTCTCTGGTAGTTATATCGAAGTGAGTGCACTGAGTATTTTTACGCACATCATCAATATATTGATCGTGCCATTAATTGTTGGTTTTGCCATCAATGGATTGCTGCTGAAATATTGTGGTAAAAATCCCATTAATCAAGCTTCAGGATTAATTTCTACAGTGTTGATTGCGTGGGTAATTTCTATCATCATTGCTGTGAATTTGGATACGATGTTCACTTATGGTTATCTCACGCTATTTGCCGTGATGCTACATAACTTTGTGGGGTTAATCTTTGGTTATTTTTCTGCGAAACTCATTTTTTCACAAAAAGATAAG
Source organism: Nicrophorus orbicollis (assembly GCA_018845635.1). NCBI lineage: Eukaryota > Metazoa > Arthropoda > Insecta > Coleoptera > Silphidae > Nicrophorus > Nicrophorus orbicollis. Next base: position 9,899 of record JAFMTC010014373.1, on the reverse strand, counting down.
ATCAGAGCGACAACCTTTGAAGTGGGCGTTGAAAACTCAGGTTTAGCTGTGACCATTGCATTTAAATACATTAGCCCAGAAGCTGCAATTCCTGGGGCGATTTTTTCAGTTTGGCACAATATCTCTGGTGCAATTCTTGCGCAATATTGGTCGAAAAAGGATATTGAATCCACTCAATTTCAACAAAAGTTAAAGGAATAAAAGTAAACTCATGTTTTTATCCATGATGAAGTCTAAAATCCACCGTGCAACAGTGACAGAAGCTAACTTAAATTATGTTGGTAGCATCACGATTGATGGTGATTTATTAGATCAAGCAAATATATTGGAAGGTGAAAAAGTTCAAGTTGTGAATGTGAACAATGGTTCACGCTTAGAAACTTATACGATTCGTGGCGAAGCTGGTTCAGGCGTGATTTGTTTGAATGGTGCAGCTGCACGATATGCCCAAACAGGTGATATTGTGATTTTAATCGCCTATGCATTAGTAACACCAGAAGAAGCAAAAACATTGCAACAGCAGGTGGTTTTTGTGGATCAGCATAATAAAATGGTGGAATTATCTCACAAAGAAAAACATGGTGAGATCGCATAAAAATATCATTTTATTAATGGGTTAATTATTAAGGCTTTCCAATGGATGGAAAGCCTTTTTTAATACAGTTTTATTTTAAAAGAAAATTACCAAAAACAAGCAATTATCGTTACAATGGCATACTCTAATAAATAATTCTAATTGAATAAGTGGTGTATGGATAAGAATCAAATTCGCAATGCGCTATTTTTAGCAGTCGCAGCAATACTTTTATACTCATTTAAAGGCAATCCTAGCTGGATTGAGCTGTGTTCTGGCTTAGCATTTTTCTTATTCGGCATGCAATGTATGACAGATGGTTTGCAACAATTGGCGGGCGGTAAACTTGAAAAGTTATTGGCGAAAAGTACATCCAAGCGTTGGAAAGGCTTAGTCTTTGGTATTGCATCCACCATGATATTGCAATCCACCACGATCGTTTCATTATTAATCATTGCGTTCATCAGCTCATCATTGATCACATTAGCAGGTGGCTTTATGATTATGCTGGGTGCTTATTTAGGCTCCAGCACAGGTGTTTGGTTATTGGCAATGGCTGGGCAAAGCGTAAGTTTAGCGCCATTTGCATATCCACTTTTGGTTTTGGGTGTTTTGGCATCTTTCAATGGTGATAAAAGTAAAGCGCTAGGCCGAGTCGTATTAGGTATTGCCTTTATATTCTTAGCCATTGCTCACATGAAAAATGGCTTCTCTGATTTCACTACAGACTTTGATTTAACTAAATTTCAATTATCAGGCATTCAAAGATTCTTGATTCTGCTTACTGTTGGGTTCTTGGCAACGATGGTTTTGCAATCCAGCCATGCAACCATTATGTTGATTTTGACTGCATTAGGTTTAAAGCAAATCACATTGGATGATAGTTTTATACTAACTGTGGGCGCAATTTGGGGAAGTACAGTCACAACGGCTGTGATTGGATTCATTGGTGGCAGTCGAGAAGGGAAACGATTAGCCATCGCACATATTCTCTTTAACTTTACGACAGGTTCATTGGCATTAATCTTGTTACAACCTTTGACTTATATCGTACTGTATTTGGGTAAACAGTTGGATTTAGACCATTTGACCCAATTAGCTGTTTTCCATACGTTATTTAATGTATTGGGTGTTTCAATCTTTTGGCAATTGCAACGTAAATTGATTGCTTGGTTAGAGAAAGTTGTGCCTAATGAAGTTAAGGCGCCAGTCGTTGTTGAAACAGCCGAAACAGTTTATGAACCCATTGAATTAGACAAATCTATTCAGCCTAAATACTTACGTGAACAATCATTAACTGTTCCACCAGCGGCTGTTGGTGCGGTGTTTAAAGAGGTTCAGCATTTGGGTGAAGTGAGCAGTGAAGTATTGTGCTTGTCTTTAAACATTCCGTTGGAAGATGTGACCAAAGAAACCTTTGACGAGCAAAGCTTTTTAGAGAGCCACACAAAAGCATCTGTGGATGCAAATATTCTGTATCAGCGTTATGTTAAAGGTTTATATGGCGACATTTTAATCTATATGAGCCGTATTGATTTTTCGGATTCAGAAGATGCCGATTATTATCAAGATTATCTTTTGAATTGCCAAATGGTGGCTTTATCATTGGTGGATGCCGTTAAATCTGGTCGCCATTTACAAAAGAATTTTAATCGCTATTTGACGGTTCATGATAGTATCATGCGTGATTTCTATCAGGACTTGAAGCTGTTTGTGTACACAAATATGCGTTCGTTATATACGATTTATAGCACATTGGATGAGGATTTGATTGATCCTGTGAAGCGTGAAGAAATTTTAGCGAAGATTGATGATTTATCAGAAAAAAGTAAGCAATTTGAACGCGTTTTCCGCCGTGAGTTATTCTTGGCAAGTAGCCATGCGGAAGTGAATGCATTTAGCACAAGTTCTGTGATGAATGATCTAAGTTATTGTCGCCGTTTGATCAAAAGTTTGTATGGTATTTTGCGCTTTACGATCGAAAGCCAAGCTTATCCTTTTGTGAATAGCGATGAAATTAAAAATGAAAAAGAAGCTGAACCCGTTGCCGAAGAAGACATTGATGGAAATTTACACAATGTCACAGAACAAGAGGTTCAGATAGATGTAAAGTAAAATAGTAAAAAGAGGTGCACATGATTAAAGAATCATTGAAAATCCATGGCCACCGTCAGTTTGAGATCAAGCAAAGAGTCTCTTTTGATCATGCCAAAGCAAAGAACATTAAGTATCAAGTGGAAACCTATTTCTTTTTGCCAGTTGCATTGCAAATTAACCCGCAATCTTACTCAGCAAAAGAGTTCCAAAAATCATTAAAAAATTATGTTCGTTTAAGTCCTGCAACCCATAAGCTCAAATATTTTTATAAGAAAAAAGGCTTGCTGGAAAAATTATCCAATGAGTTAAAAGATTGGTTGGTGGATACACCAGAAATTGAGAGCTATGAAAACGCATTGAAGCGTGCAGCGTTAACTTATAAACGAAGCATTCGTTTAGCGGTTAAATCGCTACTAAAAGCACCCAATCAAAAAACAGAAGAGAATGTTCAGCAACTGTTGGTGGATATTGAAAAAACGATCCAAGCTTACCGTGAATTAGAAGCAGTTTGCCGAGCAATCGAGGGTAAAATTGTTTCTAAAGCTTATGAGCATTGTGATGAATATATCTCTTGGGTGACAACTTTTTATTTACGAAAATTAATCACAGAGCGTGCAATTCCTTGCCGTGCAGGGATCAGCAATGCATGGCGAGAAGAGATTAATTATCGTGAGGAAAAATACCCTGAGAGTATTGCAAAACCAGGTGAAAGTAATGAAAAAGTATTGCATCGTTGGAGCTCTTTACGTCGATACATTAATCGCTATTTGTTTTTAGATATCAATCATCGTAAAGGTGCACCGCTTTTATTGCACACGATTTATGCGGCGATTGCAGCGATATCTATGAGTATTACACTATTTCTGATGCTTAATATTCGTGGTGGGCAATATGCTGACATCAGTATCAAAGTATTCATTGCAATGGTGCTTGCTTACATTTTTAGAGATCGTTTTAAAGATATCAGTAAACGTAGGATGCAACTATGGTTTCAGCGCTGGTTGCCTGATCGAAAGCTTTTGATTTATAAAGAAGGTGTGAAAAAACCTATTGGGATTTGTAAAGAGTCATTCCGATTCATTTCCCACAGCGCATTGCCAGATGATGTGAAAGCTGTACATCAAACAACCAATGAAGATTTTTTCACGAATAATGATCGTGATGAAGATATTCTTTTTTATAAGAAAGAAGTTCAGTTGAATAATCAGCCGAATTTATTTGAGAAAACGCGCTTTCCAATTGCGGATATTACGAGATTTAATATTTCTGATTATCTTCGTTATATTGATATTGCCTTTGAAGAGCTACCATTTTTAGAAGAAGATGAAACGCCAGTATTGGGCGAGAAGATCTATCATGTTTATATGATTCGTCGCATTCGTTTGAATAATAATCATAACATTGCGACTGAATTGGTTCGACTTGTGATCAATGTGGATGGGATTAAGCGTTTGGAAGTGCTGAAATCTCTTGATTTTCCTCAAGATAAAGGTGATCAACAAGAATCTGTTGTTTAAGGATAATTTTTAATTATATCATGTGGTTATTTGATTTGTTGTTCTATATATGCAATACTCTATTGTAAATTTTTCATTTCAAAACTTAACATTTATATGTAAATTAGGTGCGGTTAATGTGAGTTTATAATGACAATCTGAAGATGGAGAATAAGCATGAATGATAATAAAGCCTTTACTCGTCGTAATTTGTTAAAAATGATTGGTTATGGAGCAGGCGCCTCTGTAATGTTTCAAGCAATGGGAGGATTGGGATTTGCTTCAACATCCAGCCCGCTCAAGAACCTTAATTTAGATGGTAAGCCAAAAGGCTCCAGAATGATTATTTTGGGTGCTGGTGTTGCTGGTTTAGTTGCTGCTTATGAATTAACAAAAGCTGGCTATGATGTCACTGTATTAGAAGCACAAAATCGTGTAGGTGGACGTGCTTGGAGTGTTTATGGTGGAGATAGCTATACAGATACAGATGGTGTAAAACAAGATTGTACCTTCGATAAAGGGCAATTTTTTAACCTAGGCGCATGGCGAATTCCTTATTATCACAAAAATATACTGCATTATTGTCAAGAGCTTGGCATCCCATTAGACCCATTTGTGCAAATGAACTTCAATGCATATTTACAATCAAATAATGCGTTTGATGGTAAACCACAACGTTTTCGCGATATTTTTATTGATTTTAATGGTGGTATTTCAGAGTTATTGGCAAAAGCAACGAATGCTAATGCATTGGACGACACTATCACAAAAGAAGATCAAGAAATTTTATTAGAAGCATTGAAATCATTTGGTGCATTGGATAATGATTATAAATATAGTGAAGGTGTTGCTGTAAGTATGCGTCGTGGTTTTGAACGTTTACCAGGTGGCGGTTTATCAGCAGGATATTTCCCAACAAAACCAATTGAGTTCAAAGATATTCTAGATTCGCGTTTATGGCAGAATTTTTCATATTTCTTCACACAGCAGTTCCAACAAACAATGTTTGAACCACGTGGTGGTATGAGCATGATTGGTAAAGCATTTGAAGCAAAATTACCAAAAATTATCCGTTATAATTCAGAAGTAACTGAGATCAATCAAACTGACAAAGAGGTGACAGTTGCTTATACAGATACATTAACTGGTGAAAAACATACAGTTGTGGCTGATTGGTGTATGTGTACAATTCCAACGCGTATCTTAAGTAAAATTAAAAATAATATGGGTGGTAAATTAAAGTCTGCGATTGATGCATTGAATTATGAATCTGTAGTGAAGATTGGTGTCCAATATAAACGTCGTTTCTGGGAACAAGATGAGGCAATTTTTGGTGGGATGTCGTTAACTGATTCCCCATTGTCGCATTTTGCCTATCCTTCTGCGCCAATTGACTATTTAAGTTCTGGTAAAGGGGTTGTGTTAAATGGTTATATTTGGGGAGAAAATGGTAAGAAATTTACAGCAATGTCAGTGGAAGATCGCATAAAGACAGGCTTAGATTATGCGTCTAAAATTCATTCACAGGTATACGATGAGTTCGATTCAGGTTATACTGTCGCTTGGGATAAGGTTCCGTGGATTCGTGGTGGTTACTCATCGTGGACACCAGAAACACGTGAAAAATATTACCGTGATTTATGTGAAATAGATGGTCGTATTGTATTAGCAGGTGAGCACGCTTCCTACATGAATGGATGGTTAGAAGGCGCGATTACTTCTTCTATTGACGCGATGAATCGTTTACATGCAAAAGCAACTAGTTAAGGAAGTGTTATGAAAAAAACATTAGCAGCATTAATTTGTGCATCAACTCTTATGGGCGGCGCTATGGCAGATGAAATCGTACGTACACCAGCTCCAGGTAACTTTCCAATTTCAACAGTAGTTGAAGTACCAAGCACAGCTAAAACTTACTACTTAAGTGGTGTTGTTCCTGCTAAACAGGAAGATGGTACTTTTGGTAATACAGAAGCACAAACTGTTAGCGTTCTTAAAGGTATCGAAGCACAATTGAAGGCAAAAGGTTTGGAAATGTCTGACATTGTTAAAATGCAAGCTTTCTTGGTAGCAACACCAGAAACTGGCAAAATGGACTTTGATGGTTTCATGAAAGGCTACAACCAATATTTTGGTACAGAAGCACAGCCAAATACACCAGCTCGTTCAACATTCGAAATCAAAGCATTGTACTTGCCAGAATGGTTTGTTGAAATCGAAGTTATCGCAGTTAAATAATTTTCCTTTGGGTTAATTATACAAAATTCTAAATAGCGCTTTCAGGCGCTATTTTTTTATTTGATATTTGAACGGCGTTTATTATATAGTTTATACATTGTTTAATATTGAAAGATAAATCAAATGAAATTGAAAATAGAATGTAGATATTTTGCCTATTTATATTTTGTTATAGCGTTATTGATTGCTCATTTTGTTGTTCATTGGACTGACCAATGGGATGATACACGTTTAGTGTATTTTTATATTTATCCAATTATTTTATTAATTGTTCCAAGCCTAACTATTATCTGTGGTTTGCTATTAGCACCATTAATACGTCATCATTCACCAGTTAGTGAAAAAGAAATTGTTAAGCTTATTCGTAAGTATATTGTTATAGCTTGGATTTTAATTTATATCGCACCTATGTTTATTGTGACAGCACCTGCATTATTTATTCCTATAATTGTATTAATTCCATATGTAGGAATAATATTTTACTCATTAATAATAGAGGCTTGGCAATTTATACCATTTTATATAGCAGCAGTTTATTTTGGAGGAAAAATCACTATGGTAATTTTAAAACGAGTGTATTTAGGTAATGATCATATTGATAACAATTAGGTAATTGCAAATAAAGTAGGTCATTTAATTAAATTTTTTTTATAATGTGCTATATTTCGTTGCCGAAAGAATTATGAATAGTATAAATAGTTAAAAACCAAAGAAGGAAAGTGGCAATATGATGCTATTTTTAGAGACAATTTTTGCATTTCCAGTTGTGATCTATACAACTTTGTTATTGTTGTGCATTATTTTCTGGCTGATTGGCGCCATTGATATTTTTCAATTGGATAGCTTAGATATTTCACCAGAAGGTGATGCAGGTTCGCTCAATGCTTTGGGTGGAATATTATTAAAATTTAAATTACATGAAATTCCTTTCACTGTGGTTGCTACATTTGTTGCTTTATTTGCATGGCTCACAAGTTATCTCATTTTTCGCACGTTACAGATGCCAATGAAAGATGTTGCACTTTTATATTATGGCGTAGGCTTAGCCAATATATTGGTGAGCGCTGTTGTTGGTTTAATCGCAACATCCATATTTTTTCGACCATTTAACAAATGGTTATCCAAATTAAATAAAGCAGTGACACATAAAGATATTTTAGGTGAAGTTGTCATTGTTCGCAGTAGCATTGTGAATGCTGAAAAAGGCGAAGCCACTTACGAAGATGGTGGTGCGGGCATGATTCTACAAGTGCGTTGTCTCAATGAAAATAATCAATTAACGCGCGGTAGCGAAGCGATTATTATTAAATATCATTCAGCCAATCATTATTATGAAGTGATTCCCAAAAAGAAATATTTTTAGGCAAATTTAAGCATCAAAATTAGCAGTACAAGAAATATAAGGTTCGAGAGTTATTTTTAGATTAATTATAAGATAGGAAAGTCGTATGCCAGAAATTGTTGTTTTAGTATTGTCGGTGATCGGTGTTTCACTGGTTGTTATCTTTGGTCTATTTGCAATCATCAAAGCATTCTATGTGAAAGTTCCGCAAGGCACAGCTTTGATTCTGAATGATACGACGAGTAAGCCAAAAGTATTCTTTACAGGTAAATTAGTGCTACCTGTGATCCATAAGAAAGAGTTCATGAAGATCTCTTTATTGACATTATTGGTGGATCGCCGTGGTAAAGAAGGCTTGATCTGTAAAGATAACTTGCGTGCTGATATTGCTGTTGCATTCTATATTCGTGTGAATGAAACCACAGAAGATGTTTTGAAAGTTGCAAAATCTATTGGTGTAGATCGTGCATCGGATCATCATGCTGTGAGTGAATTATTCAGTGCAAAATTCTCTGAAGCATTGAAAACGGTTGGTAAGCAATTTGATTTAGCAAAACTATTTGAAGATCGCCTAAACTTCCGTGAGCGCATTGTGGATGTGATCGGTAAAGATTTAAACGGCTATGCATTGGAAGACGTTGCGATTGACTATTTGGAACAAACGCCAATTGGTCACTTAGATCCAAACAATATCTTCGATGCAGAAGGTATTAATAAAATTACAGCAATCACAGCCGTTCATAAAGATGAAACAAACAAACGTGAGCGTGATTTAGAATTGGCTTTGAAAAAGAAAGATACAGAAACCTTTGAAGCGAAATTAGAATTAGAGCGCCAACAAGCAGATGCTGAAGCGCGCCAAAAACGTGAAATTGAAACGATTCGTGCACGTGAATTAGCAGAAACATTAAAAGTTCAAGAAGAAGAGCGCTTAAAAGCAGAACAAGCTCGCATCATTTCACAACAAGAAATCGAAGTGCGTGAAGAAAATCGCCAGCGTGAAGTTGAGGTTGCACAGCAAAATCGTATGCGTGCAGTTGCAATTGAAGAAGAACGCGTTACTCGTGCGCGTGAATTGGAAGTGGTTGCGCGTGAACGCGAAATCGAATTGCAAACGATTGAAAAAGATAAAGCCGTTGAAGAAGAAAAACGCATCATTGCTGATGTGATTCGTGAACGTATTTCTGTTGAAAAAACAGTGGCGATTGAAGAAGAGCGCATTAAAGAAGTTCGTGAAATATCCGCAGCTGAACGTGAGAAACAAACGAAAATCTTGGCAGCACAAGCCAAAGCTGAAGAAGAGTTAGTGAAGCAAGTGAAGCAAGCAGAAGCAGATGAAACAGCGGCAAAACATCGTGCGGTTGAAATCAGCACGATTGCCCAAGCAAACTTGGAAGCAGCAACGAAAGATGCGGAAGCTCAAAAACGTATGGCGGAAGGTACAGAAGCAGAGCAAGCTGCAATCGGTTTAGCAGAAGCGCGTGTCATGTTAGCGAAAGCAGAAGCTGAAGAGAAAGAAGGTATGGTTCAAGCCTTTGTTGCAGGTGAAATGCGCATTGCAGAAGCTAAAGGTATCCAAGAGAAAGGCTCAGCTGAGGCTAAAGCAATTCAAGATAAAGGTTTAGCAGAAGCGAAAGTTGTGGAAGCTAAAGCAACAGCCGTTGAAAAACAAGGCTTGGTGGAAGCATCTATCATTCGTGAAAAACTCCGTGCAGAAGCAGAAGGTTTGGTGGAGAAATTCCATGCAATGGGCACAATGACAGAAGATTCTCGTGCACACGAAGAGTTCCGTTTGGCATTGGAAAAAGGCTTCGAGCAAGCAATGGCTTCTATCAGTGCAAACCAAGAAATCGCACGCGAACAAGCAGATGTGTTAGGCGCTGCATTGAGTAATGCGAAGATGGAAATTGTGGGCGGTAATGATAAGTTCTTCGAAAGCTTCTCGAAAGCAATCAGCGTAGGTAAAGCAATTGAAGGCTCTGTAAACCAAAGCCCAATCTTACAAACAGCATTGCAAACTGTATTGAGCCGTATTCAAGCCTCTGCACAAAATGGTGGCACAGATGCAACTCAAGGCAATCCATTGAGCAACGTTGATTTGAATGCATTGGCGACACAATTCTTAGGTTACCAAGCTAATAAAGATCGCAAT
>JAFMTC010014362.1:0-13747 GCA_018845635.1 Nicrophorus orbicollis | reverse complement strand
AAAAACTGTTAGAAAACAATCAATTTTCAACAGCAATTTATAATAAAAACAACTTTAGTTATATTTATGAAATTTTTCATGTTTTATTCCGTATTTAATCAACTTTAATTTCCGTTTTCAATATAAATTCAAACTTTTCTAGTTTTTGACATATTCGATAAAAAAATCACTTGAGTCATGACAAACAATTGCAGTTGCAATTGTCAAATTACACATGTTAGATTCGTTTGACTTTCCATTGCACACGGGAAATTGTCATTTTTTTCATGAAATTCTTAACTATTGAAGTTGTTGCTTTCCATCATCATCCAGACGTGGGCTGCAGGACGCTCCTACTTCCAATGCGAATGCATATTGAAATCAGCCTACGACCGGTATGCAAATCACCCTGTATATATTCAATTTAAATTTCGAGCCGGAACGAGAAATGAAAAACAAAGAAGTGCTTGTAATAAAGCAGAGTGAACTAGATTCGAAACGAGCGGCGGTTCCTCAATTTCGGTGTTATTTCCCTTCTTCAATCACAGCCTCCTCCTCCAACTCCTACCCCTTTCTTCCTTCAAGCTGAAAACTGAAAAAGGAAACAAAACTGAAACAAAAGAGATACGACGACGCCGTTTTGTTTTTAAATGCCTTAGCAGATGCCTCGGTATTTATTACGGCCGTGCCAGTATTATGTTTCGCCTTCCACAGAAGACGCTTTGTCCAAGCTTCTCTCTCTCTTCCTCTCGTGCGAATCCTCGTGTGTTTCCATCTCTCGTTACATAAAAGTGCAGCCACACAAACGCACACACACACACACACACGAGTTATTCAAAGTTCATGAGTACGTCATTAATTCATGGAGTTGCGATGCGAACGTTTTCAAAAGGTTTATAAATGGAAGAAGTCACGCGGAGTTGCATGTGTGTGTGAGAGAGAGACAGAGAGAAAAGAAAATGGTTGAAAAACGGGGTTAAAAAATGAAAACAGAAGAGAGAGAGATAGATAGAGAAAATATATGAATAAATAAAACGCAGAAAGCGTCGGTTTTTTTCAGTGGGAAAACGCCGGGGTGAAAATGGAAATGATTTAATTATCTTCAAGATTTTAATTAAGGAAATAGTATTTGTATGATGATATTACGATGTGCGGGGAGAGAAGTACGTGAATCCTCGAATTTTAATAACTTTTCTGTTGAAAGCAGGGGAGAAGAAGAAAAAAAAAAATAATTATAATTATATTCTTTTTTTTCGGCGAAGAAAAACTTCATTTTCCACTTTCCGCGTTCAAATTAAAATTAGCCGCGAACTCCGAAAAAATTCCAACACGAAAATCAACAAAAAAAACAACAGTTTTTCCTTAAATTTCTTTACGCACTAAATTACTATTTCTGAAGTGAACGTTAATTATCTAAGTTTCAGTTGAATTAATTGTTGAACTTGAAAATTTCATTTTTACGTTACTTTTACTTCAATCAAACGTGCTTAGATTGGTGCTTCGTTTTTGTTTTTTTTTACAGTTCTTCTTTTTGGGTGACACAAGAAAAAAATCAATCGAAGATTGCTGTGGAAAGTAAAAACACAATCGCGTCGTTCGACCGGCTGTCAGTTTGTTAGTGCGTTTTTCAGTGACGGGTTTGTCTGCCAGCTCTTCGACGTTATTTCCTTTTCAGGGAATAGAAAACAGAAAAGCCGTGAAAATCGTACCGGTAAACGTGTGAGTACGCATTTTCTTTATCGTTTTTTCGTATATTTTTCTGTTTGTTGATTAAAAAAAAAACCGGTATTGTTGAACTGTTTCACGGTGAGAGATGATGCTCGTCCGGTCGCATTTTGTTTCGCTTTTGTCTTCGCCCCGAAATCCATGGCTAACAGTTAATTTTGAATCAAACATATTTGATGTAATTTTGTATTCGTTTTAAATCAGTTTTTTTGGTGAAATATTGGAGTTTAGTGGTCAATTAATTAATTTATTTTATTCAAAATTTATAATAATATAACATTTATTGCCACTTCAATTGTTTAAAATATAAAGAAATAATTAATTTCTTCAAAAATTTTCAATAAGTTCTTGATTCTTTGTTGTAAATCGTAATTATTTATATCATATACAAGCAAGTTATTATTGCCAGATAATATTTCAGAAAGTAGTTCTAATGATTGCACATTTTAATGAATTTACAAATGAATATACAAATTAGTGATTCTTGAAATAATACGAAACTTTGATTTTAGTACAGATTTTGAGTTATTGATGATTTAACTATGATTATATGAGTCGTAATTCGTATTTTAATTGGATTAAGTCGAAAATTGAATACTTATAGTTGTTAAATCGTGATTATTTGTTTATTTTAAGGCAAGTAGTTCTAATGATTGTTTGTGTGTAAAAACACCTAATTATTCACAATTTGAAAACTTGATTCATTTCCAAACTTTAGTTATTATTTTATACATATTTCCCCAAAGTAGTTCTAATGATTCTTGAATTATTTTGAAACTTTTATTTTAGTATAAAAATTGAGTTAATCATAGTTTAATCAAAGTTTTCTACATTATTTTATTTACAATTTTGCAATATTCATAATTCTGTATTAGAATTACAAATTAACAATTACAAATATTTACTTATTTCTTCATAATCATTTTTTTTGCAAATTGTACTTGTTTACATGATATTGAATCAAGTTATTACATTAGATATATTTCATCAAATTTGTACTAAAAGTTGTGTAAAATTGCATCAATTATTTCAAAATTTTCATGTAAATAATTGTTAATTTTAAAGTAAGTTATTACTTTGAGAGTAGTTCTAATGATTGTGTATGTCAAAACACCTAATTTTTCACAATTTGAAAACTTGATTCATTTCTAAACTTTAGTTATTATTTTATACATATTTCCCCAACGTAGTTCTAATGATTCTTGAACTGTTTTGAAACTTTGATTTTAGTTTAGAAATTGAGTTAATCATAGTTTAATCAAAGTTTTCTACATTATTTCATTTACAATTTTGCAATATTCACAATTCTGTATTAGAATTACAAATATTTACTTATTTCTTCATCACTTTTGTTTTGCAAATTGTACTTATTTACATTACATTGAATCAAGTTATTATATTTGATATATTTCATAAAATTTGTACTAAAAGTTGTGTAAAATTGCATCAATTATTTCAAAATTTTCATGTAAATAATTGTTAATTTTAAAGCAAGTTATTCCTTTGAGAGTAGTTCTAATGATTGTGTATGTCAAAACACCTAATTATTCACAATTTGAAAACTTGATTCATTTCCAAACTTTAGTTATTATTTTATACATATTTCCCCAAAGTAGTCCTAATGATTCTTGAACTATTTTGAAACTTTGATTTTAGTATAGAAATTGAGTTAATCATAGTTTAATCAAAGTTTTCTACATTATTTCATTAACAATTTTGCAATATTCATAATTCTGTATTAACAATTACAAATATTTACTTATTTCTTCATCACTTTTGTTTTGCAAATTGTACTTGTTTACATTATATTGAATCAAGTTATTACATTAGATATATTTCATCAAATTTGTACTAAAAGTTGTGTAAAATTACATCAATTATTTCAAAATGTTCATGTAAATAATTGTTCATTTTAAATCAAGTTATTCGTTTGAGAGTAGTTCTACTGATTGTGTATGTGAAAACACCTAATTTTTCACAATTTGAAAACTTGATTCATTTCCAAACTTTAATTACTATTTTATACATATTTCCCCAAAGTAGTCCTAATGATTCTTGAACTATTTAGAAAATTTGATTTTAGTTTAGAAATTGAGTTAATCATAGTTTAATCAAAGTTTTCTACATTATTTCATTTACAATTTTGCAATATTCACTATCTTGTATTAGAATTACAAATTAACAATTACAAATATTTACTTATTTCTTCATCATTTTTGTTTTGCAAACTGTACTTATTTACAATAGATTGAATCAAGTTATAACATTTCATATATTTCATCAAATTGTGTAAAATTACATCAATTTTTTCAAAAATTTTGTATAAATAATTGTTAAATCGTGATTATTTGTATTATTTTAAAGCAAGTTATTCCCTCAAAGTAGTTCTAATGATTATGTGAAAACTCCTAATTATTTACAATTTGAAAACTTGATTCATTTCCAAACTTTAGTTATTAATTTATACATATTTCCCCAAAGTATTCCTAATGATTCTTGAATTATTTTGAAACTTTGATTTTAGTATAGAAATGGAGTTAATCATAGTTGAATCAAAGTTTTCTACATTATTTCATTTGCAATTTTGCAATATTCACAATTCTGTATTAGAATTACAAATTAACAATTATAAATATTTACTTATTTCTTCATCATTTTTGTTTTGCAAACTGTACTTATTTACAATAGATTGAATCAAGTTATTACATTTGATATATTTCATGAAAATGTGTAAAATTACATGAATTTTTCCACAAATTTTGTATAAATAATTGTTAAATCGTGATTATTTGTATTATTTTAAAGCAAGTTATTCCCTCAAAGTAGTTCTAATGATTCTTGAATTATTTAGAAACTTTGATTCTAGTATAGAAATTGAGTTAATCAAAGTTTTCTACATTATTTCATTTACAATTTTGAAATATTCACAATTCTGTATTAGAATTACAAATTAATAATTACAAATATTTACTTATTGCTTCATCATCATTTTTTTGTTTGCAAACTGTACTTATTTACATTACATTGAATCAAGTTATTACATTTGATATATTTCATCAAATTTGTACTAATAATTGTGTAAAATTACCTCAATTATTGCAAAATTTTCATGTAAATAATTGTTAATTATAAAACAAATCATTCCTTTGAGAGTACTTCTAATGATTGTGTATGTGAAAACACCTAATTTTTCACAATTTGAAAACTTGATTTATTTCCAAATTTTAGTAAAAATAATTGTAAATGGAATTAGTTTTTGATTTCCCAAAATACATAAATCCCACTGTTTATCAGCGAAATACCGACCCTCGCCGTAATTGGATCGGATTTCATGCAGTAATCCATCGATTTTCATATTTAGTTACTTGTTGTTTTATTTTTTTTTGTTGTTGCAAGTTTGTTATTAAATACTTGTTATGTAATCCATATAAAATAATTCGCGTTCTTTTTTTGCCCCCATCCCGCGTTTCGTTCAGTCGTTGTTATTGTTGCTGTTGCTCCGTTTCGAAGCGTGCATACCGTTGTGATTAATTAAATTCCCGGATATTATTTTATATAAATGATTTTCCATCGAAATGCGAAAGAAACAAATACCGGTTTTGTAAAATAAAACCGGTATTTGTATTTATATTTATATTTTTATTTTTACATCGATCGATATGCGTGCCTGGCTTTCGGTTTTATTGTTGCGAAGAACAGCGAAAAACGCGATCCGCACGTTCATACTTCTTGTCGTTATTATTATTTAACCGTATTTGGAATGATGTTTGACCCTGTAGAAGAGATTCTTGCGTACAAATTTATATTTAAAAGTTGTTGTTCTTTTCTTTACTTGTCGTTTACTTTATCGTACACTTTATTTTTATACATCACTTTGTTACGGCCTTGATTCCGAGTAGAGTGGATGAGTGAAGTAAATTGATTTCCGATCAATAGTTATTAGTAATCGTATTTAGTCATTAAGTTTGATGTGTTCATTAGCGAAACGTAGTGGAAGTAGGTGGAAAAAAACCAAAACTCGAATCGTGTGACAAATCTATGATTATCCATTCATTTAATCGTTATTTAAGTCGCAATTTAAGTTAATTAATTTCATCGAAAAGCGAGATTTATTGTTTTTCTTTGACTCAGAGTTGTATTTGTGTTGTTCGGAAAGTCATTTCGTTTTTGTATTTTTCGGTGAAAATGTTCATATTCTCCATTTTGCTTCATTTTCTTGATGTTTGAGAAGCAAGACAGAGTAAATTTCTTTCAGTAAAAACAACTTTTTTTTGTTGGTAAATCGTTATTATTTATATTGTATTAAAGCAAGGTATAATATCACATATATTTCTCCAAATTCTGTATCAAAACACTCAATTATTTACAATTGAAAATGCAATTAATGTTTCTTGAATTATTTAGTTATTATATTAGATATTTTTCCTGTAAGTAGTTCTAATGAGTCTTGAATTATTTCGAATCTTTGATTTCGGTATAGGAATTGATTTAATCGTAGTTTAATTAATGTGAAATAATCAAAGGTTTCTATATTACACCCATACCTCGCTATACGGCCGCCCTCTTCTATTAAGGCACGTTTTCGATTTACGGCCTAAAATGTTTCGCTATAACGGCATATCTTGCGCATGCGCAATAATTGATTCGTTATACGGCTTTTCGCTTTGCGGCCAAGTTTCGTGGAATGTATCTAGGCCGTAAAGCGAGGAATGGGTGTATTTCATTTACAATTGTGAAATATTCTGTAATACAGTTAATAATTAACAGTTACAAACGTTTAATTATTTCTTCTTATAGCAAATTGTTGTATGTGTAAAATGTATTCGTAAAAAGCGAAATGACTTTCCGAACCAAACTGACATTTTGTAATAATTAGACTTAGGTGTATCGTATACAAGAAAAAACTATTAATTTTCTTTGTCTTCTTGTAGGTTGTGTGTTTAGCGTAGTGTAGACTGTGTGTAATTTGAGCTGTAGACGTTTTCTTAGAGAGTATGCCAAAAAGGACTCACAGGTGAGTGTTTTTCCGTTATTCTCTTTATTCGAAACATAGGTTTTTTTTATATATATACACTTTGCGTTAGAATAGTTTCAAGTAATTTGAAGAAGAAGCAAAAAAAACATCTATATATATTTGAAATAAGCCGAACACGCACTTAAATCATATCCATCCGACTGTGAAGCTTATTAATAGAAATCTGAGTCTATGCTGCTGCTGCATCCATCCGTAGACTCAAATAGCAGCAAAAACGTTGGGTAACGACATCAAAAATATTCATTAAGAATTTGAAATTGTACACGTATATGTATTTGAATGCTTTGATCCGCACGAAATTGCTATTTTTAGATGCGGAATTTGTGGACTCTCCCTTAAAAATAAATGGAACGTCGGTTGTAATGCCTTGAAGATTTGTATGGTAATCCGTTAATTGCGTATTATTTTAAGAAAACGCGTATCTTGATGTACTCCATTCAATTCGGAAATCTAAGATGTGTTCAATGTTATAATTTGTATGTAACTCGATCGTTGTGTTCGAGTGGTTTCCACTTTAGAATGATCTGCTTTTACTCTTAGATTTTTCTTTACGATTCTTCCGAAACTAATTATTGATCTTAACAATTAATTAACAAAGTTTATTTAATTTCCATTGCGTTTTCTTAATATTTGATACTAAATTTCTTTGATTATTATTCAAAATTATTTGATTTATTTGTAATTTCTTTTATTGAAACAAAAATTAACACTTTATTTAGTGATTTGGCCATCATCTTTCTTTAACTTCGCAATTTCAATTTATCGTGTACTTAATTCACTATTATTTTCAAATTGTTTCTTCTGTATGGTTTTTTTAACTGTTTCTTCAATATGCTTGAGATTTTACTGAAGTTTAATGCTTAATTTCACTTTAAAATCATGGTTTATTGAATTTTTCTTTATTAAAAATTGTGAACTTCGGTTAAACTTTTCTTGTATTTTCAACAATAAGCAATAATTAATAGTTTATTTGGTGATTTAAACATCATGTTAACAATGTTATTGTCTTAAATTTGTCCTTAAATTATGTAATTCTTATTTATTATTTACAAAGTGTTAACTGTTTCCTCAACAGATTTTAACACAGAGTTTATTATTTTCTATTGCGATTTATTTAAAATTATCCTTAATTATGTTATTATTGTGTGTTTCCATTGGTTGTGCACTTATCTCATTATTACTTACAAAGTGTTTTAACTGTTTCTTCAATATTCTTGAGATTTTAATGAAGTTTAATGCTTAATTCCACTTTGAAATCATTGTTTATTCTTTTTTTTTTTATTAAAAATTGTGAACTTCGGTTTAACTTTTCGTGTATTTTCAACAATAAGCAATAATTAATAGTTTATTTGGTGATTTAAACATCATCTTAACAATGTTATTGTCTTAAATTTGTCCTTAAATTATGTAATTCTTATTTATTATTTACAGTGTTAACTGTTTCTTCAAGAGAGTTTTGTATTTTCCATTGCGATTTATTGAAATGTATCCTTAATTATGTTATTATTGTGTGTTTCCATTGGTTGTACACTTATTTCATTATTATTTATAAACTGTTTTAACTGTTTCATCAATATGGTTTTTTAACTGTTTCTTCAGTGTGAATGAAATCTTAACGAAGTTTTTATTTTCTATTGGGATTTATTGAAATTCATCCTTAATTCTTAATGTTTTCGTTTATAATTAACTTATACAATATTTTTTGATTTTCCATTTGTGATTTATCAACATTTTATCCTTAATTCCACTTTAAATTAGATTATAATTAACTTCTGTTAATAATTGTAATTATCGGTTTTGGTTCTTCTATTTGCAACAATAAGCAATAATGTTTGGTGATTCGAACATCATGTTGTTACGGTTTTGTGTTGCAGTTATTTTCAGGTATGACTAATTAGTTGAAAATACCTGTGAGCAGAACAACGTGTATAATCTTATGTTTTTCGTTTTCAATATCGGTTTCTGTAATCGTTACTTTAAACGAATTAGATTAACAATTATTCATAGTGTTTCCATTCTTGGAATGTTATCACAATTTATTAGCATTTTAGTTTTGATTGAATTTATCAATTAAAGTTTAGAGTTATGAAATTAATATATGTTGTGTTATACACCCATACCTCGCTATACGGCATTTCGCTATAACGGCCCTCTTCAATTAAGGCACGTTTTCGATTTACGGCCTAAAATGTTTCGCTATAACGGCATAACGGATGTCGATATATCTATATGTTGCGAATCTTGCGCAAGCGCAATCTTTGATTCCTTATGCGGCCAAGTTGCGTGGAACGTATCTAGACCGTAAAGCGAGGTACGGGTATATTAGAATCTCTATATTCGGTTTGTAAATATTACAATGATTTTTCAGTTGACATTTTATTTTGATGATTAAGCTTATTTTTGGTGTTGTTATTAATTACGTTCGGTAATTAAAGTCGAGTTGCATGTTTATTGTGTTGTTGTAATGGAATTTCTAAATTCGGTCCGTTATAGTCTGATGTAGTTTGGCTTTTGCGGAGTGTGTATTTTTCTTGAGGGGTGTCATTTGCAGATTGGTGCTCTGGAAACTTTGTTCGACGTTGTATAGGTTTCGTTATTTTGCGTTCGTGTGTCTCACTCAAACACACTCCTTTCCCAAACTTGAGAGAGAGAGAGAGAGAGAGACTGGCACATTCCATTATTTTAAGACAAATGATGGAACTTTCCGGGCGGAGGTGGAAAATTGGGTCTACCCGGATTGATGCGTTCTCCTCCCGCGCGCGCGAGATGGACCGGAAGTCCTAGGGACACGAGAGAGGAAACTTAAAAATGTAAGAACGTCGGGTAGGTGATGCTTTTTTCTTTGAAGTTATCTTGCTCTGTCTTTTGTTTTGTTTTTATCTTGTTCTTCTTCTCCTCTGTTATACCGTGATGCGAAGAAGAGAACGCGGTGCGCGCGTTTCCCCACCGTCTGGGTGTCCGCGCGCGAAGAGAGGAGCGCCGCTCGAAACCGATCTGGAGCGATTCATTCCCAGTCGCTCTTTGAAACGTTCCGGTTATAGAACGGCACCGAAATTCCCGCGATCTATCATACTTTTTTGTACACTTGCCGGAGATACAGATTGAGATTTTGCACAAACACAGAGAAAAAGAGAGCATCATCACCTTTGGGATCCAGCAGCATCTCACCCAGACGACCCAGTGATTATTTTTTTTGTTGTGGTGGTGTTTTATTTGTCGATTGAAGGAAAAATCATAGTCTGCATGAGATTTATGAGAAAATGAGTAGTGCTTGACGACGTTGATGCCTTCTTCTTCTTGGTAACCTTTAGCAGCTGATGAGATACGGATACGCTGCTTCTTTTTGCGGTGAGTAACAGAGTGTGGTGGAATGGTTGGGATCGTTGCGGAGGCAGCAGCGGTCCTGCGAAAAGCCGGCGTTCCTCGTCCTTGCTACTGCTGCTGCTGCTTCCTGCATGCCTGTGTGTGTATGCAAGTGTACGTATACGCAGGATGAGAGTGTGTGCGAGTGTCAAATCGCGAGCGCTCTCCGGGCCATGCCTGTGCCTGCTGCCGTGGATCGATCCTAGGCAGACCCCAGGATGGTGGTGGTATGCAAAACGATGTTATGTACCATCGATTCGCATCGTCGGCGAAAAAGAAAGCACTCCTCTCATCTCTCGCCTCCTTCTTTTCGTTGCTTCGGAAGAAAGATGGTCGTGGATGATATTAATAAGTTTGGCGCAGACGGAAATAGCGGCCGTGCTTCACGTTATGGGCGTCGTTTTCAGCAGTGATAACGAAAGTTGTTTATTATTATTGTTAATAATGTTATGGATGGTTGTGAATGAAGATAACAACAACAAAAACGCATCTGCCTTCTTGACCTATCATCTCCTTCGTTCGCCTAGGTTGATGATTTCGACAATCTCGGTGACTAAGAACATTTGAGAACAGAACAGTGAGAAAATAAATAGGAACAATTC
Source organism: Nicrophorus orbicollis (assembly GCA_018845635.1). Taxonomy (NCBI): domain Eukaryota; kingdom Metazoa; phylum Arthropoda; class Insecta; order Coleoptera; family Silphidae; genus Nicrophorus; species Nicrophorus orbicollis. Next base: position 3,043 of record JAFMTC010014362.1, on the reverse strand, counting down.
GTTGATTTTTTTAAAGTTACCACCTCATTTCTAGCACATTTTCGAATCCTTATTACTGACCGATAAACTCTTGTCAGAGTTCAGATTTGAAACAACACCTTTAATTTTTCAAATTTTCTTTATTTCATAAATTATTTAGCATATATAAAAGTCAGTTTGTGTAAACATTTGCTTTACAATTGTTTGAATAAGTCTTGCTATTTTGTTTTCGGTTGTGTGGGGTGAATAAAAAAGAAATATGTATTTGAAAGATACCTTTTGCATCGGATTTTCGCGACAACTCCCCTAATTTGTTCATTATTTTTATGATAATTACTTGTCTTTCCTTAAAACATGTTTTCAAGATTATCCCGTATTGTGTTTATTCTGTTTTTGTTGCTGTTCTGGTCTGATATGTTCTGTATCATCTCCGACCATTCCGGAGATGGTGTTTAAATTTAGATCCCGAAATGCGAGCGAGATTTCGGGATTTTTCTTATTCGCGTTTACGTTTTGATTTACAGACGACAACTGTTTCTCAGGCGCGCGTCATCGGACGTGCGTCTTCTTCCCGAATCGAAAGAATTAAGGGCAAAAGGGAATTGGACCAATAAAGAAGTGTTGAAAGGGAAGAAACAAAAATGTAAAAATTTGGATCCCGAAATGCGTGCGAGATTTCGGGATTTTTCTTATTCGCGTTTTCGTTTTCATTTGCAGGCGACAACTGTTTCTCAGGCTTGCGTCAGCGGACGTGCGTCTTCTTCCCGAATCGAAAGAATGAAGGGCAAAGGGAATTAGCCCTTTGGACCAACAAAACAACAAATATTTACATTGTACAAAGCGAGAAGTTGAATTCCTTTCGCGCGTTCCGCCATCTTCAGACTTCCAGTTGATAGCCTCAACAGCAGCTCAAGAAGGAAGGCCGAATTCTTGTTGTCGCTTTCATTGCTCCTCGACCTTCCTTCCATCCATCCAACCCGACGAAATCCGTTCAAGGCCCGAGACTCGGCCGCGCGTCGCTCTCTTTCATTTCTGCAATTATTTATGCTTCTTTTATTGCTTTTCTTTCTCTCCGTGCGTGCGTTTTGCTGCTTCTTGCTCCGGCGGCTCCAGAAACCTCGCCAGACGATTGTTACAACGAAAACAGAAAATGCACGACTTTCCATTTTCGCATCGCCGCCGCAAATTGCCACACTCTCGCTCCAATAGATCACAAGAATTTTTGTGCTAATTAATTTCTCTTTCATTATTACACTTTTTATTATTCTTGTATGAACACTGTTCTCTTCATTATAATTTGATTACTGTAAAGAAAACGCGTGTTGCTTTTTAACTGTTTCTTCAGTATGGTTGGAGATCTTAACAAAGATCTTTATTTTCCAATTTTCTCGAAGACTATAATAGATAGAATGGATCCGAAAGATGTTTATGAAACTAGGATAGTTGAGGAATGTAACGCATATTCATATATTGCTGTGTCTTGAGCCGTTTCGCTGTAATTCGCTGTCAAAGTTGAAGAAATTTTAAAAATGACAGCCCAAAAAGTGCCTTTACATTTTCGAGATTTTCTCGAAGACTATAATAGATAGACTGGATCCGAAAGATGATTATGAAACTAGGATAGTTGAGGAATGTAACACGTATTAATTTTTTGCTGTATCTAGAGCCGTTTGGCTATAAATCAAAGTTGAAGAAATGAAAAATTAACAGCCGGTTTAACTTTGAGTATTTGCAATAATTAACAGTTTATTCATCATAATTTGTCATCTTAATAATGTTACTGTTTTGTGTTTCCATTTGTCGTGCACTTATGTAAATATTATTTACAGAGTTGTTCTTTTAAGTTTCTTTAGTATTAGGTTAACATCTTAACTAAGTTTGTTGAGGTTTATCGAAAATTGACCTCAATTCTTAACTCGAGAAAAAATCGAAATTATTCATCCTTAATCTTCGTTTATTATTAATTTCTATTAAAAATTGTTAACTTTACTTTGAACATCATCTTTTTTCTTAGTTTAACAATCTTTCTTTCATTTGTTGTGCAATTATTATGTTTTTTTTTTGTATTTGCAAGGTGTGTTTTTGGACATAATCCCATCTCATTCCCCTCGACGTGATTTCGTCGCAAGTAAATTGGTCCGGAAGAGCACTTTCGGTCCCATAAATCTTTGAGTGCAGTAAATTAGTTAAGCGGCGCCAAAACGACGGCGGTTCCTGGAGGAGGAATTTCGGGTGTATTTCCTCTTTTTCTCTCTGTCTAAAAACCCTTCTCACAAAATTGCAAACGGAACCTAGACGTGCATCACGTAAATTCTAACATAACGAAATTATTTGGAGCGTGTAAAGGACCTGTCTTTCTGAGTTCCGAGATAAAACAGAACAAGAATGAAAACAATGAAAAACAGAACAAGAATGAAATCAATGAAACACAGAACAAGAATGTAACGACAGTACTGAATACGAATAAGTTTTGTGGAAAGGCTTATGATCAATAATCATAATAATATTAAAAAATAACCAACCACTTACCTCTTCACATGTCCTGATTTGTCGCTGTTTTGTTCTTTCATGTCTTATTTCGTTACTGTTCTTATATGTCCTGATTTGTTACTGTTTTGTTCTTACATGTCCTGTTTCAATATTGATCTTACATGTTGTATTTAGTTACTGTTCTTATATGTCCTGATTTATTACTATTTTGTTCTTACATGTCCTGTTTCGTTATTGTTCTTACATCTCCTGATTTGGTACATGTTCTTTTTCATTATGATTCTTACATCTCCGGACTTGGTACAGTTCTTACATGTCTTAATTTGCTACTCTTCTGTTCTTACATATTCAATTTCGTTATTGTTCTTACATGTCTTGGCTTGGTACTCTTCTATTCTTACATGTTCTATTTCATTACTGTTCTTACTTATCCTGATTTGTACTGCTCTTATATGTTCTGATTTGTTACTGTTTTGTTGTTACATGTCCTGTTTCGTTCCTGTTATTACATCTCCGGACTTAGTACAGTTCTTACATGTCTTGATTTGTTACTCTTCTGTTCTTACATGTTCAA
>JAFMTC010014361.1:37957-67771 GCA_018845635.1 Nicrophorus orbicollis | reverse complement strand
CAATGTTGGTCGATAGCCCTTTGGCCATCCTTTTATTTTTATTATTACTATTAATATTATGTTTGCACACTTGTTTAGAACCCATTGACAACTAATCCCATGAAAACTATTTTTTAGGAATCAATGGCCCCAGTCCAGAAGCACTGAAAGTGTCCAGCAAGAATCCACAATATATTATTTTGTATCTGGAAATCGAAACCGAGGACCTCGGAATATAGACAGGTGACGTTAACCATACGTCTATGAGTCGCCTAATCAAATATCTTAAAAAAATGCAAATACAAGAGCTTCAAAATAAACAAGAAATAGAAGATTAGGAACACCAACACATGTAGTTAAAAGTACATACATTTTTAGAAATAAATTTTCAAAAAATACCAATTTGAATATATTTTTTTTATAACAAATAAATGTAATTATCCTAATTTCTATAATTGTTGATAACAATTAACATAATTAGAATACATTACGTTTATTCAATATAATAATGAACCATTTATATAACCATTTTCTAACTTATTAAGAATTATTTATTATTTACTTATTCTGAAATATTTCCTATATCCATTTTCATTTAACTATGTTTCAAATAATATTATCATTTTGTAAAAAATACGATCTATATATAAAATAACATATTCAGAAAAAAAAAACGATTCCATGAAGTTTAAGAAATATACAATAAACTTATTAAACACCATAACAACTACAATTATTAGAAATATTAATATACATATGATAATGATACATCAAATCGTTTTAACTACTTTCTAATTAATTTGTTTATAAATTGAACCTCTTTCATTGAAATTACACTGTTCAACTACCATTATTATGAATATTAATAATAATATTAATATATAGAACATAACTTGATTATTATCCTAATTAAATATATGAAATTTCTCATAAGTTTTAAATACTTTTATTGATAAATTGTTTTTTTTTAAATAACACTATTTTGAGAGTAAAACAGTTATTGAAAAAATTCTAATACTTTTGACCATAAGGGTTTTAAAGAATTGAAAAAAACTTTAAATATGTAGTTCGTAAAATGGAATTTGCGCGTCGAGCAACCGTATTGTTCGTATATATACCAGGATTCGAGGTATTTAGACAGGTATATACACCTGTGTTCGAACACGTTCGTCCTTGCGCGTCGAACATTTTCGACGACTTTTCTGTTCGTTTTGATACCAGAACTACATGAACTGAAACAGGTGTGTGTGGACACATAAATACGTTTCGAATTTTCCTTTCCCGTCCTTGGACAACATTCGGACTTATTCTTTATAATAGCAGGATAACAGAAATGAATAGCGGTAGGACGAAGTATTGATTCACACTTCAAGTCCACTGCAATTAATTAAATAGTAAAACGTTCCAAACATGCCCTATTTTAAAGGCGTTACTTTATGCTGTCTGACGCGTTGGGATATGTTCCGTTCATTTTTACAACAGGATACTAGAAACAGAAGTAGGTAAGTTGATCTCTGTAATTTCCAGCCAATTTTGTTATTATTCTCAATACGTGCGGTACTCTTCGATAAGTGCAAATCAATAATTTAAGTGAGACAAACAATAATAATAATATTTATTGTTACAGTCAAAAACTGACGATAAACAAACGATATTTATATAACAACAACAATTAAACAAATTTCAAACTGTTACAAATGACTATTGTCTTTCCGCCTTATAATTATTTAAATGTTTTAATTGTTATTATTTATAATAAACTTTATATATACATAATTAATCAAACATATATAAAATAAGCAATCATAGTAAATAATTATTTGTCAGTTAAATGTCTACATTATAATTTTTATAATAAACACCGGAAACTTTATTTTCCGGTTTCTGAATTGAACCAGAGAACTAACGTGTACCATTTTCCATTAGGAAATTAGGAAAATGCGGAGGTGAGTCATTATTGATTTCCCTACGCTGAAAACGTAGGAGAGACATGAGATTAAATTTCCTTACTCATTTATTTATAAATTGCAATCATATTTATTTCTATAATTGAAGATATCCTTTCTGCTGTGAAATTGCTTTGTTTTCTTGATATGAATAAAAATATGAAATGTATTAGTATAACAAAAACAAGGTTTAATTGATATCAGAATTGCTGCTTTTCCACTTGTTGCGTAGGCTAAATAAATGCAAGAGCGGTTTTTAGTGTACCTTCCCATACTAGGAAAGTAGGAAGAGTGAGAACTGTTCTGTTTTGTTATTGATTTTCCTTGAATCTGGTGCATGTGGCGTACTAACGAAGCTTGAGTCACGGCTATTGTAATTTACAAATGATAATGAAAGCACCGAAATTCCCCACTTAAACTCCGATTTAAACATTTACCTTCATATTATAACGTAAGTTATTTGTTGGTGACGAAAATATACAAATGGATTAAAAAGCTTGCATGAAGTAAGGTTATATTTTGTGTATAAACTATTTTAACTACTTTATGTATAAGATATTGAATTACCGAAGAGATATTTAAGAGAAATTACTTAAACATTAACAATGGAAAGATGACTAAGGTGAGTAATAATAAATGGATAATTTTTCAAGTGAATATTTTTTGCATTTCAGAAAGAATTTATTTAAAAATTAATGGAATAAAATAAAGTGGGAATAAAATCCTGGAATGGAAATGAAAAATCATAATATATTAATAACTTGAACAGATTTTACAAATGTGATACAACTTGATTTTATTGGACACAGTTTATTTATTTAAATAAAAATATTATAAACTTTAATATGACTTAGGTAAGAATAAATAAAGAAAAATGTTTTGTCATTATTAGATTAAGTAAAGAAAATTTATATTGAATTCAATTTATTTTTCAGTATTCCAACATTTTTATGTTATCTGGAGATACAATAGTTTAAGAACTTAATAAAACTGGATGGAAGTAAACGTAAACTGTATTACGTAATATAAGTAACTTATGGTATTGAAAGGAGTATCTTCCTCATTTGAGTACCTTGGGACAAGAGAAGATACAAACGTATACCATGTACATAAGCATGGTAAGAGAAGATACGTACTTTTACGTCCATCATAAGCATTAACCTCTAATCCCAGAGAAGATACACACTTCTAACAAGTACATAAGCGATAATTATGTTTAAAATGAAACTGAAAACTTAAGTTTCAGATTTGATGAATGACAGAAGAGGATACCACAATGAAGAAGCGTATTAAGTTAATGATCTACTGCATTACTTGATTTAAGATGAATGTAAATCCAGAATTATGTCATCAATAAGTATCTCAGAGTTACTACCATAATGAGTAAATCAAGGATTTATGACCATGGGAAAATAAATCACAACATCTCCAACTTATGTGGCTATAATTGATAGCAAATAATTCTACAAAATCACTAAAGGATTGATTTGCAGGAGTATAAATAGTTCAATAAAATATAAATCTCATATCATTTGAACTGAATTATTTCCTCTCATTACCAGACTTAAGGAACATCATTAATTAATCCTTATTAAGTTTCAGGAGCATAAATAAATTTGTAAGTGTTATCTAACTAATGCTGGGGTCAGTGGCGTAATCTATAATGCTATATGCAGCTCCCGTGTGGGAAGAAGCGATGAAGGTGAAATGTGCATACAGAACAATCTCAAGAGATGCTGTGCAAGTAATAGCAGGAGTACCACCTATAGAGCTGCTTGCTACAGAGAGAGAAGAGAGACTGTCGGGGCTTAGCAAACCCGAAGCAAGAGACAGAGTAATGCAAAGGTGGCAGGAGAAATGGCAAAATTCAGAGAAGGGAGTCTGGACCAGAAAACTTATTTCGGAAATTGCACCCTGGATAAATAGAATGCATGGTGAAACAACCTTCCATCTGACTCAGGCGCTTTCTGGGCATGGATGTTTTGGCAAGTACCTACATTTTCTGCAGAATAAGGTGGATGAAAAGTATTGGCACTGCGAGGAAAATGATAACCCGGAGCAGATGTTATTCAGTTGCCGCAGGTGGGATGCAAAGAAGCACGTAACTGAAGAAAATCTAGGGGTTATACTTACACCGCAGAATTTTGTCAGCAAACTGCTTAAAAGCAGCGACAACAGATAATAACAAACTAGGAGACAGACGTACTCTCTACCAAGGAAGAAGATCAGCGGAGGATCGAGAGAGCGAACCAAGAAAATGGCAGTGGAAGCCAACAATGAACAGGACTAACATGTAAGACAATCAACATTTCAGAGCAGTAACACTAAACAGGACCTGGGTGCTTATGAAGAAGAGGAGAGGTTTTTAGTGGGTAAGAGTATCACGATTCCACCGTGGTCCCTATGCAAGGTTTTGCTCTTCTCAGAACAAAAAAAAAGGTTATCGAAGTTGAATACAAATTGATTTGAAAGATCGTCATTTAATTGAAGTCCACTCACTGTACTAGATATAAAGACCATCAATGGACCGACAAATAACTGTTTTTCAGGAATATATGAATCGAATAAAATACACTTTTATAGTATTCAATTTATTTTTTTGTTGTTGCAATAAATTTTATTATTATTCAAATTCCAATAGAACTGAAAGACCATAACCTTATAGTTGTTCACTAATAATACTTAATGAAACTAAAATAAAATTTCAAAAATTTAAACGAAAAAAAAATCATACAAACGTAATCAAGTATTCTTTCATGTGGTTCTTTTCTATATTTACTCGATTAGTCCAGTTTCATCTGGGAATTAGCTGTATAGACTTTAACTAATAATTAGATTAAATTGTTAAAAAAAAACATGTAGTTATCCCAAGATTTAACTACAATTTTTCTGGAGTTATCAACATATTAGTAATTTTTTATTGTTTTTGGAATCTCAAATGTCACAGAATTTCAATTTATGGTTGACTTAATAGAAATATAAATAAATTTGCACATTTATAAAATTTGCAGTTACTCGGTTATTTTCTTGGTTGAACTTCGAAAGTTGGTCAGCATTGTTTTTGAATATGGTTTAACAGGCTATCAGGAAATTGAAGAGTTAAACTAATCAATACAACTAAATAGTGGGGATTCGGAGTGAAGCATTGGCGTACTTGTTTATTTTTCCCAAATACATCAGTGCATTGTATTGACATTAAAACATCAGTTTTATGTAATGATTACATGACCTTTTCAAATGATATTCATAATAAATATTTTATGTAACAAATATGACGGTTTTCCTTAAAAAATACTGAAAATACATTAAAAAAAATAAGTTTATATTGTACGTTTATGATGTAGGTGCAATCATAACCTCTTTTATTTCATAGTCTCCTATTATTCTATAAGAAATTCCGGTAACGGTAAAATTCGCTCTTGAAACACATCATTATTATATTCATAGATGTCACTCAATATTTGTTGCACCAATCAGAATTGATTAAAAACAAAGATTCTTATTAATCCTAGAATAATATAAAGAAATTTATGTTATTATGTTATACGATTTAAATAAAATAGAATGTTTAAACGAGGAAGAAACTGATACCTAATTATTAGGTTTCTTAGAAAAGTCACATAAACAAACAAAACTTATTAATTTAAGGTGTATTAAACCATAATTTCTTTTGCTAAAAAATAATTGATATAATTAATTCTACTAACATTTATATATAATAATTCTAATTTAAAATATTGATTTTTACATGTATGTAATATGAACTATATTTGTTTCTAGTCTCATTGAAGACAATAAGTAAGTGATTTTATGTAATTTTTTATTCAATTGCAGTCCCTTGATAATACCTTCGATCTACTAGGATATCACGAAGTTGAAATGGTAACTCTTAATTTACATATCACCCTGGGAGGGACAACTCTTCAAACTCTTGTTTTCCAGGTATTTACAGTTCCAAAACGATGTGAACTTTTGCAGGTTTGACAACAATGTAAAATATATATTGATTGATTTGTATAAAAGAAATAAGGTCAATGCCTCTCATCAGATCTCAATAAATATAATACTAAATAAAATGCTAATTTACTAAATTAATTTTTTGTTGTGTATTTCATTAAAATTTTGAATAGAAATATTGATTGTTTTCAGCAAACAATAAGAAGCTGTGTGGCTGCATTTTATCAAATAAATCTATTGTAATTATAATACATGAGCAATGTTGAATTTCGTTGGAAGTTCAGAAGATACAAATATCCTTCACGTTTATTAGGAAAACAGGAATTGGCGAAGGATGGGTAATCAATGAAAGCTTTAGAGTTCACCACTAGGGAAACATTTGAAATTTTGAAATTATTTATTCAAATATTTGTTAAATATTGTTATATTTTCTGACCGAAAAACTGAGAACTAATAAATAGAAAACTGCGAAAATACTCAAAAATTGCAAAGCAAAATATATTATTTTACCAGTCAGTTAGTTCCTATTTTGTTTTCCTATTTCCTTTTTTACCATTCTGTTTTTTTACTTGAAATATTTTTAATTTGGAAACAAATTTCCCATTTTTTTTTTCAAATTTTAGTTCTAATTCTAATGCCTCTTGCATTACTTTTTACTATACGTTATTTTTAACCTTGAACTTGGACTATCCCTGATATTGATTTTTTGTGCGCGTTCAAATGGTTGCCTATTAAATAATATAACTGTTTACAAAAGCTTCAGCATTTCAACAGCTCCTTAATTTCGCTAATCTTCATTGCTTCTTAATATTTATTGTAATATCATTAGTGCTTAGATTTGTGACTGAATTCCTAATTATATTAATATGAAACTAAAACGTCGTAAATATGTTATTTATTTAATATAATTATAATGTTTCAAGTGAATGATGAGACTAAATTAAATGTATCAATAATTTCTTATAAGTGAAGTATAGTGTTAATTAGTCGTGAATCGTAACTATGGTTTTATACTAGTTCCATTGAATTAAACAAATAATTTTAATCCTACATAAATATTTGGTTACAAAAAATTACCATTCGACTATCAAATTAAAAAATTGTAATAAACAATTATTTCTGGATTAATCGTATAATTTTTGTAGGATAAATTCTTCTAAAAATTATTCCTCATAATCTAAGTTATGAATGTGAATTGCACTTGTATAATAATAGTGAATGTCTAATCAAAATATAAATAATTTGAAATGTTTTAAGAAGCAATAAATCTACATATAAAAATGGTAAGAATAAAGTTAAACTACAGAATAATAATAATTTATGTAATTTATAACCACAAGTTCATAAAAATATTCTTGGATTTAGAGGCAGCATTGGGATATCCGAAGAAATGATGAGGAACATTCCATAAAATAATCATAACTGGAAAAAATATACTTATATTTCTTCTTCTATTTATGAGTATACAAATGTACATTCTAAATATGACATAATTTATTCTATGCTGTGAACAAGATAATAATTTGAAAGGACAGTAGAAATTTTACATAATAAGGTAAGAGAACAATAATAATACAATTTTCTCTATATTAATCTTTTTGTTGTTTCAGTTTCAATTTAATGAATGGAAATTAAATGGATGAAAAAAATAACACTGGAATTACAAATAAATAAATTATGAGAATTATAAAATTCTGAATGAAAATATTAAGAAATAACATAAAGTAAACTTTAAAGTAAAGTCAATTATAATTTATTATATGCTGTGAAGAAGATAATATATTGAATGCAGATAGTGCTTAAGGCACACGAGAATAATTTGGGCCTACAAATCCAACATATAAAAGCTTGGAATTAGGATTTAAGAATAACTGTTGAATAGATACTAGTAATTGTAATAATAATAGTTAGGATTCACGAATGGATATTTTGTTGTTAATGAACAGATTTGTCAAAGGTGGATGGTCTATAAGATAACCTTAAACCGTAATCATTCTGCAAATAATCAGGATTAAGGACTTCATTTTTAATGAATTTAGATGTTTGGATTTAAATGGGCTGGTACCTAGGACCTACTTAAAGCCGTTCTAAATGAATAGACAGTAGAAATTTTACAAAATTAGAATGAATGGATTACAATTTTAGTAATAATTTGGATTCAAGAATACATGTTTTGTTGTTAATGAATGGAATTGTCTGATGCCTAGAGTCTACGAAGATCTGATTGACCAGTAGTAATTTTTCAAAATAGGGTTAAATAGTAATTCTACATATAATTAGGATTCAATAATACAAATTTTGTTTTTAGTGAACAAAGGAGCGTGGGAAGAGAAGGTTTAAAGTATTGACCTTTAAGGTCCACGTCAACCAAAATCTGAGATCAAACAGTAAAAATTCCAAAAAAAATATATTAAATGGATGTTAGTGATTCAACAAATAATAAGGATTCCAGAAAACAAAATTTGTTGTTAATGAACAGAGATGTCTCGGAGCCTTAAATCGGATTGAATTACAGTAGTAATTCTACTAAATCCGATTGAATGGATTTTACAAGAAAATAAGTCAAAATTTACCAATTTTATCACAATTATACTTCTATTCATATTCTAATTATGGTTTTACTTACATTTTAAATGGAGAAACAGCTAAAGAATTACTACTAAATTATGTCACTAACTGAAAATCTGTCTATTACAACCATGAATGTATAATATAAGGATAGAACTAAAATTGTGAGTGATTTTCATATTTTTCATTATGTATTTTTTGTTGATTCATTATCTAAATTGGAAACTGTAAGATAAACCAAACTCATTTTATAATAATCTGAAAAATAATGAAGGAGAGAAATAATTAGTAATAAAATGGGTAATAAGAAATAATGAGAAATAAAGTTACATATCCCCGTGTAATGATGTTTACAAATTGCGAATAGACGTCACTCGCATTGTGATTATAAAATGCAGATACGGTTTAATATCCTATTCATTTCTTATTGGAAATACTTCAACATAAGACGTGATTTCCAATATTTGATATAGTCTTGTTCTTCAACGTTTATGAATGTAAGTTATTCAAAAATATTCATTTTAATTTTATAATAGATTTTAAGATATTAATAATAAGTATAGTTATTGTTACTCAATTTAATGATAATCATTTATTTTCTATTAAATATTCTTATAAATGCACAAATATAACTTATGAAAGGGTACATTATATAATGTTTAATATGTGTGCTAAAATTTATCGATGTAATTTCATAAAACTATTATTTAATAAGTTTGTTTAATGTAGTAAATGAATTATTCAATCTATCTAAATTTGCACTTTTGTTTTAGTACATTTCTCGAAGAATAATAATTAGCATTTTTTTCCAAAAATAATTGATGCATATGTTCAAATATTAGATAGAAAATAAAGTAAGTACTAAAATTATGAAAATCATTCAAATTATAAAACAATATTAATTAAATTTACTGTTGATAGGTTTAATAGAAGTTAAAATGGTGAAATTTGATTCAAATGTTAAGAGAATTTTCATATACATGTGTCGGAAAATTCAAGCATGTATCATGAGCTGTCAGATGCATGCAGAAGGTCTGAGACTTTTGAAAACTATATCCCGTAATAGCCAGTAGTGATACAAAGAAATGCAGAAAGAGTCGTCACAGTTTGGAGGCTGCACAAGTTGTGTGGCAGATACAAGTTTTCTCTATTATGACTACTTGTTATTATTTGTTAATTATATTATTTTTATTGTATTTTAAGAATATTAAAGTTTTTAGAATTTTCTACTAATTATGCTGATTTATAAACAAGTATTTTCTTAGATTTTTTAATGTAATTTTCTTATAATTTGTTCATTAAATACAATTTTCAATAAATACTTTATAAACATGAATAGTTCCATCGAATTTTATTTAAAAAGAAGTTGCGAAATCCTTGTTTTTCATTCAAGCTTTTACCATTTTTGATTTCTCCATAACACCGGTAGACGACGGCAAATGTTTTGTCCGTTACAATAACAGGATAACAGGAAGTGGAAGAGGTGTATGGATACGACATGTGTTCCTTCTTTGACCTAAGACAACGCTCAAATGTCTAGTAGAGTCTAGTTGGTATCAGGACATCAGGAATAAATGTGTGTAGGACTCGGTATTGATTTTGTTGTACCAGATTTTTCAAACATTAATAACTTTAAGCAAACATTAACAAAAGTATTTATACCGCAAAAAAATGAGTTAAGCGATAGCAAAAATATCACAAGTTCCTCACATAATTCTTAGGTTGAGACAAATAGAGTTTTCATTAAATTGGTTAGTTTTTTTTTTAGAAGAATATAAGAAAATCTTGATATTATTTATTCATGAATGAATAATTAAAATTCGCTATTTTATTTTAAACTAGAAATGAACACACAATTACTACCATTGCTGCTATAGACCATAGGTCTATAGATTCTTTCTGATCCACATAATACGTGTTTGTTTAACAAACAAAATTATTCCGCAACTGTTTTGTCCGTCTTAATACCAGGATAATATGAATAGAAAGAGGTACAATTTGTTTGAATTTAATACAAATCCATTGGACACTTGAAGAAATCCTATTGGTGCATATGCAACACCGTAATTGATGGCTTATTGACATTAAAATGCGCATTATCCTTATTATTGATTTATTGTGGACGAGAGTATCATTAGTTGCATACAACAAAAGTACGGATATTTTACAAATTATTTATGTAATAAAACGAATAGTCTAGTTCTTATTTATTGGTACGGGTTATGATATATTTTAACATTGAAATATTAACAATTTATCTATGTGTAATGTAAGCTTGGTTACATATTTTTTTGCTAATAAAAATAAAATATTTGGAGAATACTGAAAAAATGTTAAATGAATATTATAGGAAAAGTTAGAGTAAATGTTATATTTGAAATATATATGTACAACTTAATTAAAAGAGGGATGAAATTAACTCTTTACATTTATATTTGAAATAAATATAATTAACAAATTATTATTTTAGGTAAAGTTTAGTATAAAGTCAAATAATTGAATAAAATTAATTATCTCATCCTTTTGAAACCTTTTCACCGACTGAACACCTATTTACAATTATATTACCAAAAAGCTTTGGTTGTATTACGACAATTAGAATTTTCGCAAAAACCAAAAACCAAATTTAAGTCTAGAAAGATAATTTTCAATATTTGTATTACTGTAAATTAAAATTAGAATTACCAAAGTTTCTCAACGATAAGACGCATTCCAAATTTACAGGAAAAGTTTTAGATTCATATAATCTTAGCTTTCGGACCGTAACTTAAATGTTCAGTAATATGTTAAAAAAAAAGATGAGTTTATATTAATATTTAATAATAATACAATATAATGCCGGAACCATGTTCTGAAAGTCTCTCCGGGTCCGAGCGTTCCTCCCTTCGTATCCTCACCAGGATCCAAACAACCCGCTCCATAACACTCCGAATGACCTCCTCTATTCCAAAACCAAAATTGTTCCAGTCCTCGATAGATACCTCTCCATTTCCCTTAAATTCATCTCAAAAGACTTCAATGTATCCTCTCTCTCCAAATTTTGTATCCCTCGAGATCCATCAACCCCTCCTAAATATAAGTATTCCAGTATCTATTATCCCTATAATTATGTCCCTTCCCTTTACCAGAGTCTGCTTTTTTTTGTATAATGATTTTTTTTCTCTGTCTTGTTCATTTCTAAACAATATTCATGAGCGGAAAGACTAATGGTCGATAGCCCATTTTCTTTTTATTATTATGTTTGGTTATTTGGCCAGTAAAATATATAAAATAAATAAAAATATATAATTCTAAATAAACAAGAAAAAAAAACAATAACTAAAGGCTGGCCAAAGGGCTATCGACCTTGGTCCATAATATTTATTTTCTCCTTATTTGAATACATAATTGCTTTTCAATCAAACTTGTCCTTATACACGTCTCCCGCAAAGATGTATCTCTATGACGTATTTACGTGACGCAGGAGAAAGCTAATTTAAGTGTTCTATAAATCCTGTAAATTTCCAAAGGTCATTATAAATAATTATATATAATATATATACATATATTATATAACTTTTTTTTAACAATTTTGGATTATTCAATTTAATATTAATTATATAATCCTTATTATTTTGTTACATTTTTTTTTGTTTAATATTAAACTTGTATCTTTTGTCTCCCGCTGTGATTCATCCCCTCGACGTATTAACGTGACGCAATAGAAAATGGCCAATTTAAGGTATATAAACCATGCCAGTTTCGTGTGATCATTAGAACAACTGCTGTGAAGAGGTTTGCATCTTATTTACGTGTCCTGATAATCAAAGAATCTGCTATAACTATGGAAAGAATCGACGACAGTTCTTCTATTGCTTCAGATTTGAACGAAACTATGGAAAGCTTAACAATAACCGAAATTGATGGAAAAACTTTCGAGTACATGATAATAAATGGTATTACATCATGTGAAGAATCGAAGGACGTTCAAAAAGAATCGTCGGGACTTCTTAACTCGCGTAAAGAAGGTACTATTCCATGTGACTTAGCAGATTCAATATCTGACCTAGACAGAGAGGATTCTTCATGTGAGTTCATTAAAGTAGATACGGAGGATAGTACTCTAGAAGAGATTCCTTGTGAGGCGACCGAAGATAGTATCAAAATATTGGAGAAGGGTCTATCGAATTTGATAGAAAAGGAAACCACGTTCTTCATCCCTGAAGAAAAAATGTTTGTCGAAATGGGCCTATACGATTGGTTGGAAGTTGAGGATGATCTGTGCGATTGCATGGAAATTGAATGTCATGGCTGTTTCAATCCTTGCAAAGAGTGCGGATCACCGAAATGCAGCCTTAATTGCAAGATCAGCAATGCTATTGAAGCTAACATCATACGTAGTGAAATTTAATCTAAATTACAATCTTGATTTTATAGTTGCATTTTTCAGGCTAACAATATTATATTTGCTTAATGTTATATAATAATAATAAATAAAATGTAGTGTTTACTTGCTTACAAAATACTATTTCCTTTTTCTAGATTTTCAAAAATCGAGTTATAAAACATTAATTTTTTTATTCACCATAAACTTTACAAAGATAAGTTAACAACCAAATTAAAGCTAAATGTTTAGACTTTCCAACGCGTTATAGGCTACTTTTATATCTATTACCGTTTTCTTGCACTTAGAAGATTTTTAAACACAAATGGATATATTTGATCAAAAATAGATTCATTTTCTCAGTTCCCATAAACGTTACAAATATAAGTTAACAACAAAAATAAAGCTGAATGTTCTTCATTTTCAACGCACTATCGGCTATTTTTGAAGCTTTTACCGTTTTCATGCAACTGAATGATTTTTAAGCACAAAAAGATGTATTTAATCAAGAATCGAGTAATTGCTCAATTATCCAAATGAAACCAAATGAAAACTGGAAGTTCGAGATTTTGAAAGTATTATCTATGTAGCTATTACAATTTTCTTAAAATTGAAGGATGTTTTAGTACAACAAGATAAATTTGATCAAAAATCGAGTAATAAATTATTCATTTTCTCATTGACCATAACTATTAGAAAGATAAGTAGCAACCAAATTAAACCTGGATGTTCAGGCTTTCTAACGCGTTATAGGCTATCTTTAAATGTATTACCATTTTCTCGCAATTGAAAGATTCATCCAAGCAAGAAGAAACTGTGGCGGCAAACTTTACCTCTAACCTGTTAGCAATCCTAGAATCCTGGCATGGAAACGAACCGAGAAGTTGTGGATTGTGTTTGACTTATAAATCAATCAATTAAATTGGCGGTAAATGGAAACATTACTTATTTTGAAACCTAGAATTCTGGCACCAAAACGAACAAAACTGATGTCGATCGTGTTCGCCGTGTTATAAGAATTAAATAGCAACAATTGCAAAATGTTTTCCACTGTTCAATATGATTAAGCATTTTATAAGAAATATAATACAATCTATTGTATTTGGTGTTTCAGTTTCGAATACCATTTCAATCGAGTATACAAATTGCTTATTGTCTTTGATAAGAACAACGAAAGAAATGTTCTTATCAAAGCATAAACAAAGGCTATGCGTTGCATTTGATTCGGCAATCTATCATAGCTTGATAGTTTATCAGGTGATTTCATAGGAACTCCAATTGCAAAGGATAAGATTGTGTGGTAAAAGCAAAAAGCGACTAGTCAGTTGCAAAGAAACGAGCGTTCGATCAACATCAACATGACTGAGTACAGACACACCATTGGTTCTACCTACAACTTCAAGACTCATTTTGAATGGGAAAATCGGTCATTTAGAAGACCACAGTAAGTACACTTAAATTATATCATTTCCTTCTTAATTTAAATTTACTTACATAATAAATAACAAGATTTCATTTACGATTCTGCATATGATAATTTTACCTAAAACAAATGGAACGTAAGTTTCGAAGACAAGTCTACAAGTCTAGAATATCTCTAAGTCATAAAATTTATTATTTCTTCATAAATATTTTATATGTAATTCATTCTTATTGAAACTTGAAAGTTATTTACAAGTCAAGAAACGGGTTGAAAAAATATGCTTAGCCAAAAACGTTAGGTCTTGTTTAAGAAAATTTGCGAACTGCAATTTTACAACTTTTCAATTTATACAAAATTCTTATATTTTATGGTTTAGTAATGTTTGCACAGCAAATTTCAATTGCAATTTTGCTTTATACTTTAGGCCGAGATTCAGAATCATCAAGTCGGAGAACGATCTTACCAAGAATAACAGAGGCCGCATCAAACCATTCGTGATGTTCTTTATTGATGGTGAGTATTGGATACATCATAGGTTTACCTAATTCCAAGAATTTTAGATAATCCATCACCGGTTCCGCAAAAAAAGCGCAGCAAGATTATCAGATTCTTCAAGAGAATCATGCGCAAAATTAAGAGAAGGCATTATTCCGGTTATTAAGCAGCAAAGGATCATCCTTGAATAATGATAAAATAATCTTAAACCCATATGTACAAATACGATCAGTATTTTTTAACAAGTATTATCATTTTCTGTTCTTGATTAATGTAATTTAGTAAAGGTGTAATTTAGTTTTGGCCAATAAACTGTGTATTATTATTAACAAATTGAACAATAGGCAACTTACGATGCCTTCTGTTTTGTTTCAAATAAACAAATGTATATTCAAAAGTATACCTTCAACATTCAAGCTTCTAAATTAAATAACATCAATATAGCAGCACACGATAAATGACAAATCATGTTACGCACGTGTTAACTCAATTAAATTAATAGAAATTGTGCAATCACTAAATAACGATTCATATTTTTTTGAATAATATGATGAAAACAAGTCTAATTATCAAAGAAAATGTGTAATGCATTTCGTATAATCACACCACAAATGAATTCTAATTTATGTTTATATATCAGTTAATAAAATAAAAATATGAAGCTACTTAATTATAAAGTTAATTAGGTTTATTGGTCAAAACAAATTCAACATTAATTAAGCAAATTCTGGAAATTGTTAGATTTAACGCATTTTTATTTTACATTTGTAAAACAAATAAAATAATTTAATTTAAAAACATATACATTCAAATTAGTTTACACAATGTATGTAAAATCTCATCACAAATCATTCAGATTTAATTTCTTCCTTTTTGATATCATTAAAATATTCAGTTTACTAATTGATTTATAATTAAATTAAATATTTGTTAATTATTTTCTTAAAATATGTTGGAAATACTAATAAAATTGGATCCAAAAAAAAATCTGAATTTCAAATTCGAATTAATTTATACGTTTTCCATGATGATGTTTGTATTACATTTGCGTTTTAGCGATGCTTCGGATGCCGGGGTAATAGAACTATTTGAAACCGGTTTAATCGAGGTAATACATAAAAATATACAGTATAAATTAATTAGTTAATTACATTTTGTCTTAAAGGTTTTATCTTCATTTTAATTAACTTAATGAAATTATTTTAGCCTCAGTATATTAATTTTCTTTGCTTTATAGAATTGGTACACTTAATGAAGCTTGTATTCCAATAGTGCTAATGGGGTTATCTATATAGATCATTGAAACCATTAACACTAAGAGTTTTTATTGTTAGTTTCTTGAAGGTTAACAATCAACAATCAATCAACATTCGCTGATGTAAAACTTATGATTATAAAACAATAAGCTCATTTACTTTTGTTAGTCATTAAAATTACTGTAAAACAATTAGTTTCAAACAATTTTTTATGTAAATATCAACGTATAAATTCTGATTTTTTAAACAGTTATAATTAATAATAAGATAAGTATATTAATTTCGAATTTTGCTAACTAGTTATAAAAGCATAGACTATAATATTTAAATTTAAATGAACAATATATATATAAGTCCGAAGTTTTGCAAAATTTTGGAAGACAAAGATTTTTCTTCAATTGTAATAACTATTTTTTATTTGTTTAAGTAGAGTCAAACTATAATTCCGTCATTTACTATAATTTACTGTCATTTATTGTAAAACAGTAGTTAACGGAAGGTATTGTCATTTACTGCCAAACTGTTGTCGACGGAAGTTTCTGTCATTTACTCACATTTACTGTCATTTGTTATCATTTACTGTCACTTACTATCATTTATTATCATTCACTGTCATTTACTGTCATTTATAATCAATTACTGTCATTTACTGTCAAACAGTAATTAACGGAAGCTTTTGTCATTTACTGCCAAACTGTTGTCGACGGAAGTTTCTGTCATTTACTCATATTTACTGTCATTTGTTATCATTTACTGTCACTTACTATCATTTATTATTATTTTTAATCAATTACTGTCATTTACTGTTAAACGGTAATTAACGGAAATTTCTTGTAAGTAAGATCTTGTACTGTCATTTATTATCATTTACTCTCATGGCAGTAGACAATTACTGTCATTTACTGTAAAATAGTATTTAACGGAAGTTTCTTAAGACAGTTGAAATGATTTTCTAAATGTTCTATAATTTACCGTCAGTTTAAGCTTTGATTAATTTTACCTATAACTTAAAATCTGGCTTATTCTCAACGTGTTATGTCATATAAAAACATAAAGTCATAACCTAAACGAGTTACAATTGATTTGAATTGAATAGTTAGTTGAATGATCAAGGTGAAAGAAAACTTAGCTGCATGTAGGCAATAGAAAAATGACGTAACCCCCTTTGTGGTTTGTCAAAATTGCCTACAGAAGCAAGAAACCAATTGTTCGACACAGCCGAATACTCCTACGGTTACCAAACAAGCGAACGAATAAATATTATGTAACACATAATGCGTCAATCACAGTGTGAGTAATTTTTTTATTCTTCTTCAATGAAATTCAGGAAATTGTGCACAATGTGATTGCTATTATAAACTGTACTTGTAATAGCATTGTTGTAGGATGCATTCAGCGAAATACGATAATCGACAACCATTATGTGCATAATTTTTGTACTGATGTTTTATTTTTATTTTTCTCCATTATTTAGATCCAATTAAATATACTGTTTTTGCATAATTTATATTTGCCAATAATTTGATTGTGTTTTATATTCATCTTAAAACGTATTTCCCCGACGTTCATTTAAATACCAGTATAATTAACTATTATTTTCATTACAGAACTTCGATTTAACAATTAATTCAACTGCTTCGAATGCTAAAATTATTCATGGAATCATTATTTATATTGCTATTTTTCTTTTACTTTAGGAAAACAGTATTGTAATCTATTTGACAGACACCATTTATGAATTGACATTATAGAAATACGCATTAGAATTTCATTCCAATAGTGTCATTTATCAATTTTAAAGTTACTTTTATCATTAAAAAACTTACCACATGAAAGATTGACATTTTGGAAGTACATATTATATACACTAAAGATAATTTAACAGATGCCATTTACTGTCAATTTCTTAATTATCATACGTAGCTCATTAATTATCTAATAGTTATGACAAGAAACCTTAACTATTACATGTAAATACATTTGATACATCTGACACTTATAGCAAATCACATATATTAGAATTTCATTCCAATAGTGTCATTTATCAATTGTTAAGTTACTTTTATCATCAAAAACTTACTACATGAGAAATTGACATTTTGGAAATACATATTATATTCACTAAAGATAATTTAACAGATGTCATTTACTGTCAATTTCTTAATTATCATACGTAGCTCATTAATTATCTAATAGTTATGACATGAAACCTTAACTATTACATGTAAATACAATTGATACATCTGACACTTATAGCAAATCATATATATTTGAATTTCATTCCAATAGTGTCATTTATCAATTTTAAAGTTACTTTTATCATAAAAAACTTACTACATGAAAGATTGACATTTTGGAAATACATTTTATATTCACTAAAGATAATTAACACATGTCATTTACTGACACTTGACATTTTGGAAATATATATTATATACACTAAAGATAATTTGACAGATGTCATTTATTGTCAATTTCTTAATTATCATACGTATCTCATTAATTATCTAATAGTTATGAGATGAAACCTAATACATGTAAATAAAATTGATACATCTAATACACTTATGTCACATATCACACATGTTGTACAACATTCTGTAAGTTTAATGTTAATGATAGAAACTTCTTCATTTTATCGTATTCTAATATTTATCTGCCACCTATAGGTCGTCAAGATTCAACTCCAGGTATCCAAGTATTACTATGTCCTTGAAATTGCATAATAAATTCATTTTTGCCTAATTCCTCTGATTTACAATTGTATAATTTTCAAATAAATCTTCTGACATGATGTTTACGTATTTGCACTAATGAATGAAACGCAAAATTCGAACAGATGATTTGATTTCGACTGGTCGGCCTTGAATGAAATGATCTTATCCACTCGTATCATAGTTTTCTCAGCAAATGATGCGCGATTTTACATTTTGATACTGCGTTTGCGTAGCGATTTTATCATCTAAAAATAAATGCGAATATTAAGAGTGGTTCCGTCTATTCGCAGTGCAGTTCAACATCTAAGTAGGCTTAGCGTTTAGGCTATTAAGGCAAATTGGACAACAATAGCCGCAGATGTAACCTCTCACTTGATGCAACTTGTGCAAATGCTGTAATGGGCTCAATTTTTGGACCCCATTCCTCCACTTGTATGCATAATACTACATCCTCCAAACGACTTCTTCGATCTTTCAGTGCATCTCGTTACACCGATTACGTATTATTTTTGTTTATAAAAAGTTGTTATTACATGATTTTCGTTTTAATATATATATATTTTTTTGCTTTACCTTTGCAGCATATTAATCAACGTAATTAGGTGCCTCCCATCGCGTTATTTTTGTGTCGGAAAATCTTCGAGTGGGAGAAAACCAGTAATCACAATATAATTACTTGTTACTCAATTGCTGTTATATTTTGTCTGTAGTTACATAGTGTAAACAATTTCATTACCATTACCTTTTTTTCGAGCCTGTCTGACATTACGTAACCCACCGTGTGTTATTAAAGTTTTTGTTGTTTAATTTTTGTGTACGTATTATTATTGTTTTGGAACCAACAATGGGAATAAAAGGCTAAATTGGTATTAACTATACGTTACATAATTAATTTGAGGGTATTCCACTCGCATTTCCAATATGCAAATGGTCGCGATTTATTAATTGACCTGCTGGATTTATGAAATATTTAAAGAGTGAGTGAACTATTAGCTTCGTTAGGAACGGACGGAATTCCCGTCGTTGTGGAACGCGCGTTGCGAAGTAAGTTTTCAGAATCGAAAGTTTTGTTCGACGCGTCAATTGCAATCCAAAAATGCATGCATATTAATTATTATTAACGATACGTTCAAGCGGAAAATGAGGAATGATCGATGAATGCGTAGAAGGAAGGAAAATAAATAGCGACGAACAGACAGGTTAATTGCGTTCGTTCAGCTAACAATAGTCTTTGAACTTTGAAAACGAAGTGGACAAACTTAATTTCTTCATCAATATTCATTCAGCTGTACCAGTGTTACTTTGCGAAAGTCGTTTCAACTAACTGAATCGAAGCAGGTCATAAGCTTTTTTATACTGTAGAATCATTAACTTCAGACCTTCTGATACTATACAACATTTACTTTCGAAATATATCAATATACAGTACTACTTCGTTTTACATATTATTTCAATACTATTATGAAGCGCGGAATACAGGAATGTAACAATACCCAAAATATAAGAATTTCAGTAATTTCAGTAACATATTTACTGAAACAGTGGTATTATCAAAATTAAGAGATATATAATCTTTTCTAACCCAAATTGATCAAAATACAAGCACAAATTAAATAATAAAATTTAATAATCCAAAAAAAAATAATATGGGTTAAATTTTTGGTAATTTATTAGTTTATAATAATTACATGCAAAGACGTTAAAAGTTAGTAATATCGGAAATTTTAAAAACTAATTATTAGAAAACCAAAGTTGTTCCAGTCCTCGATAGATACCTCTCCCTTTCTCTTAAATTCCTCTCAAAAGACTCAAATTTATCCTCTCTCTTCAAATTTTGTATCCCTCGACATCCATCAACCCTACCTTACATTTAAGTATCCCAGACTTACCCTATTCCAGTATCTATCATCCCTATAATTATGTCCCTTCCCTTTCCCAGAGGCTGTTTTTTTTGGATATTTTTTTTTCTCCTTCTTGTTCATTTCCACATTGTATATAATAGGCGGAAATACTAATGGTCGATAGCCCTTTGACCAGCCTTTTATCTTAATTATTATTATGTTTGTTTATATTTAGAATTATATTTTGTTTGGCCAACAAATTATATTATATTATTATTAAAAAACTAATTTTATAATCTAAAATCTGTTTGGGTCGTTTAATTAAAACGGTTATTCTAAGTAATTAACATGATGACACTGTTCATAATAAAAAGTTATATAACAGATGAGTTCTAAGATCTGTATATTAATATATAATAACACGACAAATTGTAAGAAGCATATGAAGAATACCACAAAACTACTTTAAAATCAGTTAGTATGAGTTAATAGAATTATAATAACTCCCCGAATAATTTAAGAAATTTAAAAAAAAACAACGTTTTCTATAATAAAAATATGTATTTTTAAACTTAACTAGAAACATTTATCTTTAAGTTATATTTGTTTGTAATTATTTATTTTTTTTCATTTACAGTCTGTCAACTTGACAATAATTAGATAGATGTGATAAAAATACGATGGCAGGAAAATAACCATTTGGAAAATTTCCTTATAATAACCTTGTAATACCAAACAGTATTATTTTTGACATAAAGTAAATACATTTGAGTTCGATTTTTTTTACCATTTCCTATATTTCGCGTGCTTTTTTCCATTAACGGAAGTGATGTCTTAGACAAACATCATTACAGTACATTTCTATATCAAATAGTTGTGTTTATTTCATAATAACACATTTAATTTTGAAACAAGTAAATATATTTTATCAGTAAACAAACAAATAAGTAATTTTTCTAGAACTCAACAAGTATTATTTGAACTACACATTTCGCACAAGCATGTCACTCACAAAAAAACCTATAAATTATAATTACATAATATTTTTTGTTTCGTTCAAATTCGTAACGCGCAGTACGTTAACCAATTAAATAATGATTATAGAGCAAAACGTAACTACAGCAATACCTCGTATAGTACGGTTTCTGTAACTCCGATTAAAAAACCAAATTAAATTTTAATTACTTTTTTTTAATTTTATTTATTTATTTTAGTAATTCATACTCAACTTAAAAACAACAGTGAAAAACATACTAAATATTATTAAGGATTTTTTTATTTCTTTATATACCTCGTTTTTATGTATTTAATTAGTCCAGTTTCGAATTGTACGACATTTTGGATAAATTGCTTGCATTCGGTTTCAAGTATTAAAAGATGAGTGAGCTATTGTTGTAATTGTTTGATATATGATAATTATTTAGAATACAAGTTTAAAGTCCATAAATAAGTAACTTAACACTTTAATGTAGATTTTCTGAAGGTCAGTTAACTTTTGTAAACAATATAATTAACAAAGAAATTAATTACGTTAGGTATTGAAGAACACTTATTAGTAGTCCGTGATCATTGCAGGAATGTTAAATATTACATACCTGCGAATTGATGATTAGTGTACACATATGAATAATTTAGCCAATGGTAATTTTTTGTTAATCAAATTACAAGCAAAATCAACATAATTTGTTTGACATGTACGTAATGAGAATAACGCAATTCATTTATACAAACAATACAAAAAAAAACAATAACAACACACAGGAGGAGCAAGAGCTGAATCCAATTACGAAAAGGATGAAAAGCAAGTCAGGAATGCGACTGTTGATGTCTGTGTAAGTGTTTGAACAAAAATTAGCAGCAGAAACGAGCGACTGTTTTTTTCCAATGCATTGCTTGATTGTTTGCAACATTGTAGGAAGAATGAAGAAGTAAATAAATGTAATATAAGAAAACAAGAAGTGGAGAACAAAAAACTAGTTTTCGAAAGTCGATATTTGTAAAGGAATCGACGATATTCGTAGACGTATTGCATCGTGCAACGCGTAAACGTGATTTACCTATATGAAAGGATGACGTGGGAAGGATGCAACTGTTTCCATGTGATGTGGATGGATCAGCCATTAAGAGCAGATCGAGCTCATCTTCAATGGTTAGCTTTGCGTTGTTCGCTCGATGCAATTGAATAATTTGTTTACGAATAGAGTGGTAAACTGTCTCTGTAACTGGACACAAAGACCTACCTAATCGGCGAATTAGGGTCAAAGGATCAAAAACCGAACGATCACGACCATGGAACCTGTTCTAGATTTACTTATTGTTGTTTTTTTTTTGAACAAATGGTATAAATCGCGTGCATAAATCCTGAGACAACAATTAGTTGAGAAAGTGAATTTTGTTCATTTCATTTTCTTCTCTTAGTTTTATTTAATTTCTTGTGAACTGCAAAATTATAAGGTACGGAAATTCTCGTTACGTATAATACACATCGCGTTTCCTGCATTTGCATGTCGTTCCAATTCGCACATCCTGGCAGTTCATTCCGAAAATTTTGTTAGTACTTACGTAATTGGTGCACGATTCAATGCAGTCTTTGAGCTTAATTAGACTTATATACATTGTCAATAATATATTAGATTACAATTCGGTTGTATTGAATGAAATGATGTAACACTAATCATAGCTATGATCACCATAGCTAATTACAAAGATGTTCATTGAAGACAGCATTACAAAACCAAATACATAATCACTTACAAACACACTTAAATCATACTTTAATGTTTGTCTGTTTAATGAAAAACAAAGACTTTGACATTTAAAATATTTAACTTAATTTAGATACGAATCGATCAAAAAGACTTCGATCCTAAATCAATAATTTATAAATAAAACAATTACGCATACAATTATGAAAGCAAATAAATATTATTATTTGAATTTCGTTTTATGATTTGTTAAATAATCTAATTGTTAAAATTAATTATAAAACGCGTCAATTAAATTATTTTAATCCATAAAAATTATGTTTTTGCATTGAAATGTTCACTTAGAACTATCTTATGATAATAAACCAGTTGAGTTCGTTTTCGTTAGGACTTAAGATATAGAATAATGGTGATTGCGTAACATTTTAAGGGCGTGACTCAATTTTAAGTAACTGTCACAACAATTAGATTATATAATACACCCATACCTCGCTTTACGGCCTAGATACGTTCCACGAAACTTGGCCGCAAAGCGAAAAGCCGTATAAGGAATCAATTATTGCGCTTGCGCAAGATTGGCAACATGTAGATATATCGACATCGAAATAAAGTTCTTTTGCCGTTATAACGAAACATTTTAGGCCGTAAATCGAAAACGTGCCTTAATTGAAGAGGGCCGTTTTAGCGAAATGCCGTATAAAGAGCTTGGTATGCGTGTAAACAGTTGAAAGATTTCTTGTATTGTGATGAGTAATAAATGAATTTTATAAAATTTATGTTTAAAAGAGAAGTATGATATAGATATTTTAATAAAATTAGATAAACCATTGGCATTGAAAGATTGTTTCTTCGTAAACAGAAATTCCATACTTATATTCCAAAGTACAATACCCGACAACTGCACAATCTATACTTGAAGAACAACAAAGCGTAAAATTATTTGAAAAACAATCACTCACTGTTCAAGAGAATCTTGGAAAAGTAACGGTAATCAGTTATAAATGCGTGTCCTCCACAAACTAAATATAAATAAATCTCTGTATTTCAAGATCAGTTTCAGTTCTAGGTAAAAACAGTAAATCTCTGGTTTCATTGATAAACATAATAGGAGAATCTTAATTAAGCCTCTTCTACAATTATCTGGAAATAGTGTTCAACCTTTAATTTACAAATTGAGATCTTTCGTTAACTCAAAGATAATTGCTTTACACATCTTTTTGTTGCAATTAAAGAAAAGGAACTTTCCAGGCGTTTTTAAATAATATTGAAAATTGAGGTCCTTTATTAATTAAAAGAATGTCACTTTACAGGATCCTTGTTTTCTTCATCTTCTTTTTTGTCACAAAAACACTAAAAAGTTATTTTTTTAAATATTTGATTTTCCTTATCTTAACAATTATTCCAATAAAGAAATATTGAAAATTACTCATTAAAAAAACATATTTGTTGTTTTCATCGTCTTTTCTAATCTCAGTAAGGAAATTGAAAAATTGTCTTTAAATAAATTAAATGAGTCATTTTACAATATCCCTTTGTTATATCTTTGTTTGTTACAATTGTGCAGTAATTAATCGTAAATCATTAAAAAAAATATCTGTTTTCCTAATTACTCCGAAAAGAAAATTGGGATCGTCTATTAATTGAAAGATGGTAATTTCATACCAATTTTGTTTTTATCAAAAATTAATTGAAAAGTGGACACAAAATATATTTTAGAGGTCCTTCGTTAATTAAGAAGAAGCCGATTTTGAAAATCCTTGTATTGCTAATCTTTTAAAGAAAGTTTACTTTGTGAATTCATACATTATAAATTGAGGTCCTTTAAAAGGAATATTAAAAATTGAAGTTTTTTTTGTCAATTAAATGAATACCATTGCAAAAAAAATCCTTGTGATCTTCACCGTATTATTGGTAATGATTCCGAAACTGGACGCAAAGAATATTACAAATTGATGTCCTTCATTCATTAAAAGTATGTCAATTTACAGAATCTTTATGTTCCGAATAATTTTGATACAAGTATTTCGAAAAGTTCGCGTCAGAAAAATGAAGGTTGATTAAAATGAAGAAATTTTATAAAATTTTTGTTGTTAAAGTTATTCCAAAAAGATGATGCAAATTAAATTCTTTTGTTAACTTAAAGAAAATCAATATATCAAATATTACTTTCCATGTAAATTTGTTCTAATAACTACGAAAATTTACAAAATGGTTATTTTCATCATCTTTTCGTTGCAAATTCTATTTCGTATTGTAATTATACAACAAAATAGTTCTAAAAAGAAAACAAAAAAATAACAAAAAGTGTCCTTGATAAACGTAATGCGATTCAATAGAGTATAATTTGCAAATAATTAATTTACTAAGAACCAAAATTAGAGTTTACTAATTGAGGAACGTTAATTAAATTCCTTGTGTCTTCACTACAGGAAGTCCAAAATCTCCTAATAGTAATACAGAATCATAATTAAGTATATTAAATAAAGGTTATGAAAAAACAGACAAAAAAAAGTATATTCTGTGAATAGTGTTTAATTTGTTAAGAGAAAATTACAGTTTGCTGTACAAATTACAAAGCAATTTGACGTCATTAATAAAATGAAAGTAGTTTAGTAAACAAAAAACACGTCGTTTCCTCCTCATCTTTCTGTTTCGTTCACTCCGGAAAATGAACGCAAGGTATGTTTGGTTTTCCAACTGTCCTAAGCGCATAGGCATGCGAATATTTCCCATGCCGAATCATCGATTAATATGCTATTGTTTTTCCGGTTTTTTCATTGCAATGTAACGTTTTCAATAAACACAATTGATCGGCGTGACTGAAATCCACACTCGATAAACGATTGTGATTTACTTCTTATTGTTACGGTTTTTCTTTTATACGGAATGAGCGTTGCACATTCGAAATATATTTACTTTATTTACAACATAATTGCGATATCATGACTTTCTCTCGACGTCACGCGTCTAAATGTGGAAATGCGGATAATACGCTCCACGGAGAGAACAGTTCTTCTTCGTCTGTCCAAAAGCAATCGCTGCGACCTTGACCCCTGATCCTCATCCTAGGATCGACTTGCCATGGGCACTGATCCACAGTTACTTATGTTTATTCCAATAGGTAGAAGGTCATCGGTTTATTCTTTCCTGGAAAGCAACGATTATGTCATTTCGACAATTCGGAACATTTTAATTTATGTTTTCTACAAATTTCTCTAATTAATAAAATCAAAGGATTTTAATTTAATAATTATGTTATTTCTCAAGGTTTTTTTCCTATTTAATCAATTGATATATAAGATTATGGTGTCATAGAAAATAAATTTAAATTATAAAATAATTTAGTTTTTTTTTGTTCAATTTTGTAATGTAACTGTTACAATAAATATTATTAGCAGATTAACTACCATCTACTAAATAACTACCAGTTTAAACTGAAAACTAATAGTTATTTTAAGAGTTAAATTATTAAATTAAAAAAGTTATTCAAATAAACACCACGTACATAAACGTGAATAAATAGATGATTTTCGATGTTCATTCAAATTATTTACACATTTACATTATTAAATTAACTTTAAGACATTTTTATTTTAATAATGAAAAATAATAATAATAAACAAAATTATTTTGTGTTTAAATGAATATTTGCTATATTCTTTTGGTAAATAACCAACATTTGAAGGTAATATTATGAAATTTATTTAGTATTATTATTACAAACTTAAAATGTTTGATTGAGAAAAATATTGTTAATTTCTCAATTTTAAGTTGTAAATCAATTATTGGATAAATATTATGAATTATTTATTTATAACATGTTTGTTATTTACTTTATATTATTAGCAAACTGTGAGAAACATTTTTCAAATGTATACAAAACAAATACTTTAAATAATGAAATCCACTTATTGCAGTACTATTTTTACAATTAGTGTCTCATAATTAAAACTCTATAACTGCTGGGACTTTCCCATGCACACACACGAATTCCCAACTTATCTTGTAATTTGACTAGTTAAATATTTAAAAATAGGTTTACAAGAGCAAGTTTCCTTAGAAAAGAATGTATTTTGGTAATTTTCAAATCTTATTTCAAGTAAATAGTTGTTTAAAACTGATTATATATAACTTAATTCCAATATAAATATTTGAAATAAACAATAATCAATGATTTATAGGAAATTAATTATTTTTTAATTATTAAACATTTGTTGTATATCAAATAAATTTAATAATATTAAAGAAAGGGAACAAATGTAACAATTATTTTTTAATTTGTTCATTATATTTGTGCATACATACAAACCAGTCTATATTTAATATAATTAAATGGGTATTTTTACGTTGTATTTCTTTTTCGTCTTATTTTTTACGAATTATTAGTTCAAAAAAAATATTATTTTAAATTTAATAACTGATAATTAGATTTATAATTTTTGTTATAACTGGTATATTTTTTTAAATTGATTTAACTTATATATTTTGGACTGCAGAATTTCTAAAAGTTTGATCAATTATTTGAATAATTTGATTGTTGGTAGTGATGTTAAGTCTTGTAGGTGAAGAACGGACGTAACAAAACGCGAGATTATCAGCTAAACTCCCGATGCCTTCCAATTGGTGAAATTATAATACTCAATTCGAACTATCAAGAGTAGTGGTGATAGTGGTTTATAGTGAACGCAAGCGGAGCTCAGTTTGCTCGCAAAACACATTGCAGTCGTCCATCCACCGCGACCGCTCTTCGCGCGCCTCCTCCTCCGTCGTTACATAAGCCGTTACATTGTACGATGCGCTAGCCGTTCCGTCGCGTCGCATCCTCATCCTGTGCACACATCCTAGAAGTCCGCAAAACCAGGTTCCGGTGGGTTGGTCCTTGCTCCAAGTGTCCTTCCGTTTTCCGATCGCTGAGCCGAATCCTTGCAGGCATCGCCGGCCCGAAGACAAACAACTACAGGTGAGCACCTCGAACTACAGTTACAATTCCGCATCCGAAAAAAGAGGAAACCATTAGACGCGATCCGCGTACGCAATTTTCAGTGCCTTAGGAAGCGGCCCAAATGGAGAAAGTGATTCACCACGACCGCATTGTGGGTCAAAGAACATACCAAGAGGCTAACAACAAAGAGAAAAGACACTGCTAGTACAAAAAAATAAACCGTGCGGTACGAATGTTTGCGTATCCTTGGATGCCTCCAGGCCAAAAACTGTTATTAATTTCGCGTTTCATCAAATATTTCATGTGCTTTTACTATTACGGTTCACGCGCGCCATAAAAACTTCTTGTTAAGTTTCTTGCTTTATTTCTTGCTTTAACTTTTCGAGGCGCGGGGAATTTGGATTTTCGGTTTTCGCGACTTGCTGGAAGTGAGAGTTTCTTGTTTCACTCGCGAGAAACAGCAACAAATGTTGCCGTTCTGTAGGTCAATGTTACATGTTTCACGTTTCCACAAATATTGGTGCACTTTCTAATAGACCACTTCTTCGGTGCACTTCTTCAGCGCCCTTACCCAACACCCCGGACATCCGTTCGCGTTTACCGTTAAGCCAGAACTCCGATGCTGTGCAAGGAACAACTCCAAATGTCACTGGGTCAATCATCGTTGTGCGGAGGAAGGACGGCAATTCTTCTGCGTGTGCTCTTTCTTTCAATTCTTTCTTTTTTTTATATATATACTTCTATAGCATTCCATTCGCAATGGAAAATTACCACGAACGGTTATTGCGAACGGCACCAAAAATTGACGGAGGTCAAAAGCGTCGTGGCCATCGACGCGCTGTTATGGCACAAGGTGCGATCACTTGCGTAACCCGCAGTTGCAAATATATTTTACGTTTTGCGGCGTACTGTCGTGGTAATTGTCTGTAATAATTGCATAACGCGCGATGTTCCGTTTCCGCGTGAACCGCGGAAAATGCCGCGGATGCAATAAGGTATTCGGCCTCCAGGATAAGGAATTTGATGCGCTTTAGCTGTATTGTAATCTCAAGTCAATATTGACGGGACAAAGTTTGAAAACGCGTGGTACATAATTCCTCTTTGCAGGTTTCTTCGACAGTAAGATTCCAATATGGGCAAGTACATGGAGAAATTCGGCCGGAGGATCCTGAAGGACTTCAAGCAGAAAGAGCTGCTGCCGCTGAAGGTGTTGTTCTTCGTGCATATGTCCAGTAAGTCTTCGCGCTCTGCGCGCGGTATATATATTCTGACAGCTCGGGTTTCCTGCAGCTCTACTGGTTTTGTATCCGTACTTGACGATCCACATGAGAGAATTAGGCATAAACATCGAGGAGACAGCCATTATGTCGGCTGTGACTCCGGTTATCGGCATCCTGATGCCACCACTTGCAGGATTGTTGGCAGATAAAATAGGAAATTTTAGGGTAACTAACTGCTAACTAACCAACTAACAGTATGCTTGATGACGGAATTAAGCGTCTTCTTTATTGCAGTTAATGTTGGCCATATTCTCAGTATTTAGCGGTCTCTCGGCCCTTCTCCTTCTTCTAGTTCCTATTGGTAGGATCACACTGACCTACCCAGATGATGTAGTATTAGGC
>JAFMTC010014361.1:13060-26595 GCA_018845635.1 Nicrophorus orbicollis | reverse complement strand
CACCTGTGATACATGGGCCGATCAGGAACAAAGCCGTCTCAACATACATACCAGATGCAGGACATCGAAACTATCCGCGCATCCATCATTCACCGCCAGAACGAGCTAAAACCACACTGCCAATGGACGCCGAAAGGAAGCTTCTTGTCGAAGGTACGTTCGTCTTCATTACCTATAAAAAAAAACCTTTTTCAATTACAATAATATTCATATTAATAATATCATTGTGTGTTGGTAACTAACCGAAACAAACATAACAGAACTTTTCCGACATTCGTATTTCCCCCTTTTAATATATATATATTATAATATGTTTTACTACAATTATGGGTTTTCAAATTATTACGATTATTTAATTACTATTATTTTATTTCTTTCGATTTATTTATTTATTATTATTATTTCGTTTACTTTATTTCACCACGATAACTTTCATATAGTCGTCTCGCCCCTCCATTCATACTCATCGGCCTTGTGCTCTCTACACACCATCGGACTATATGAATTTTATTCATGCATTGTATTTGCGTTTCACGTCAGTTTTTATTTATTTCCTTCTTTAAATATGTTTTCCTTCCATTCTATTATTTATTTCTAGGATTTTCTGAGATATGATCAAACCATTAATTTATTATAAACGTAATCTTATTAAATTATTAAATTTGCATGATTTCCACGTACAAAGTGATTCTAAATACATCTAACGCTTCTCTATAGCAGCATTAACAAACACTCAAATTCAATGTAATATATATGATTATACAACAGCGATGCTTGCTGATCCAGTATTTAGAATCACGATGTACTTAAATGAAGATCCAAGCTTTTGGATTTATTCACCCTACAAAACAACTTAAATAAGAGCTGACCAAATACACTTGAATGACATAATTGTGTTGATCGATTTGTTTTTATTTTTAATTATTATTTTGAATAGATTTGAGAGTGAGTGAGTGGTGTTTCGCGCGCGAAAATGAGAGTGAGCGGATGAAACAAACAGACGGACATTTGTTGTCTCATTTTGATTTATGATTTTTGTGTAGCATTGATGCATTTTTGATTTATTTATAATTTATTAATAGCACAATGCATTTGATGAGATACGAACACCGAACATAGAGGTCACCCATGTTTATGCTTATGGTTGCTTATTCATGTTATTTATTTATTTTTTCTTCTTCTTTTAAATCACTTATTCCTTCATTATACATTAAGACTATTGAATGTATAGCGTTCATTTACTTATTGAAAACAAAACAGACAAAAGAAATGAATCAGAGAAACATTACTCAGTTCCCATTTTGTTATGTTATCGTGATGCCGGAATGCACGCTCGTTCATTGGCTACATCGAGGATTAGGCGTGGCCAGTGCAACTCTTAGGCATGAAAATCAAATTCCACCACCAATTTTTATTTCGTTTATTTATTTATTTTGAATCTGCATCATTAAACTTGTATATAGTGTTTTGTGCATGCGGGGTATTACTACTACTACTACTATTTTATTATTATTATTATTACAATTTTGATTTATCTTCTTTACTTCAGTAGATTCGAGCTTGTCGCATGCTTTGTACATAGCTTGGTACTCATAATTTTTCGTTTACACTTTTATTGAACGCTTCATCCACGTTACGTAGGTTGGTTGGATCGCAGTGAAATAGGTGTAGTCCATCATTTGCACGCTCGACATCATCCAATTAATAATCTCTTGATTAATATTATTTATATAATTTGATATTATTATTTTTTTTTGTTTTGTTTTTATTACTTTTAGTTTTTGTTTCTCTTTTGTTTAGTTTTTAACTGACCTTTTTTTATTTCTCTCTCTCTCTCTCTACATATATATATACTTATATATACAATAATATCCTTTTGTTGATAATAATAAAATGTCTCCTCGTCGTAACGAACAAAGATATACGTACATACACATAATATTGAACATATTATGAAACTTGTGAATCTGGACAATATAATTTTAGGCAAATTTAAATTGAACAATGGCAAATAATGATTTAAAAACAATAAGAAACCGTCATTATGGCACGAATAAATTTTCTAGTGGTTTTTCTACTTTACGTTTTCTATTCCCCTTTTGTTTTTTGTTATCATTTAATTACTCTCAATTCAATTAACGTCCCTCGTTGTTTGTTTTTTTTCAAATATTTTCTCTTCCTTTTTAACTTTTTTGTTTTGTTGTTTTGATTTCATTATTAATTGACTTCGATTTTGTTTGTTTGTTTTTCTTGCGTTGTTATTTCTTTGATGATTTTTTTAATTTATTTATGAGTGACTTACGTGAAAACTAGAGCTTTGAGAAAACTTACTCGTGTTGATAATGGACATTGGAATTTTTGATATTTACTGTAGTTTGTTTGCGTTAAAATAGGAGGCAGCACAGTACAGGCATGCACAATTTCTAGTGCACAAAATCGCGCATGCATATTATCCCTACCATACTAGTTTAGATGGCTGATAAAAATTGGTGGTAAGTAGCTTTGTGCTATTTTATTTATAATTTTTGCTCAGCATCTTTATTTATGATTTTTATATTATTAATTTCAACAAAATTTATTATTTATTTATTAATTAATTAACTTATTTGATTTGATTTATTTTGGTGGTGGTTTTACTATTATTATTATTATTTTTACTCTTTATTTATTATTATTTTGCGTATGATTTTTATATACAGGGTGGTGCATATCTATCTATATATTTGTTTAAAAAAAGTGACATCAATACTTCTATACTCTTATACCCTAAATCCGAAGTAACGAAATTTGATCGGTACCTTTTGCGAAACGGCCTGTATATAATTGTATCTCGTTTTATTATTATTATTATTATTACATATATATACATATCGTTTAGTTTCACGAAATATGATTTCATTATTTTCGTTACGTTCTCGATTGATTGATTTATTTATTACTTTTCTTTCTTTATTTATTATTAGTGTTTCCGTCAGAGCGCAGATGAATATGTATTTAATTGCACCTTTTTTCAGTAGAAATTGAAGTTGAAGAGGAAGGCGAGGAGTCGAAGTGGCAAGACAAAATAAGTTCAGGTTTCGACCGATTAGTTGCATTTGCATCGACGGAATTAGACAAACGTAGGCGATCGACAGAGGGTAATGACAGGACGGGAAGCTTATATCTGTTTATTTGAATAGACAATTTTACTGCCAATTTTAATGTAATCTTCCTTTATTTCATGATTATAAACTGTACCAAAAGGTGAAATAAAGTAGCAAGATTTAATACTTTTCTTGTTTTCGATATACGGTCGATCTTTTATTTCAGTCAGCACCTATCATCTTCCTTTATTCCACTTTTTATACCTGATACTAATTGTTTAAGTAATGTAATATGTACATGTTTGTAGCGACGTTTCTCAACCTAGCGAGAAAACAACAAAAAAAAAAGGTTTAGAAACGTTGTTATACTGTTTTATTTATACTTTTGTTTGTATTTTATATAGTGTTTTGAATAAATATTCTTTAAAGTGAAATATTTCCTTTATTTGTAAAAATCACGAAACGATTAACAGAAAACGACGTACGAAACGGACTAGTGGAAAAACTTTTAGCGAAACTATAAATACGTTGGACGATACACCCTGTTATGCAATATCTCAATGTAATTCTTATTTTATTTATACATTTTTTTATGTTTTAGAGGTCAAGAAATTGTTTGCAGAATACAATTTTGAGTTTCATTAAATTTTAATTGAAAACGAGGAACTAGTGCAATACTCTTCAGGGATTTGGTACAGCCACAAATATCATGGAATGAGCGTGACAAAAATATTATAATATTTTGTTATTTTAATTTTATTTATCATTTTTATATTGTTTATAATTTATCATTATATTGTTTATACGTGTAATATTAATCAAAATGTTTTGTTTTTTGTGTGAGTAATATTTATGAAGTACAAAGTCAATTATTATTAATCGAGAATTTTTATATTATTTATCATTTTCAAGTTGTAATAAATATTTTTTTGTAAATGAAATATTTTATTCATAAAAATAGACGAAATTCACGAAAAAAAAAATATACTTTTCGTGTGTTTATTATTGTAATTAATGTTTATAAAGTGCAATAATTTTTATTTATCCTTTTTTTTGTATGTTTTATGATGTAATAAATATGATTTATAAACTAAAATATTTTATCACTAAATTATTAACAGAAAACTTAGGTTTTCGTTAAATTCAAACCCAGGAACTAGTGTAATTAGCAATTACCCACAACTAAACGCAAATATATTCGATCACGTTATCAAATTGACTACATTACATCATTTGGTTTAAAATTTTTGATAATTGAGAAATAACTACTAATCTGTAAGTTGTATGTTATGTTCTATTTATGATATAGAGCCAATAAAATGGTGGATTTACTTATTTGAGATATGATTAGATAAAAATGAGAATGTTTTTGTAGCGTATTATCAGCAGGATGTAGCCTTTAAAAAGTAGATTTCGTTTCATAAGTTAAAGTTAAAATTGTTGGGAATATTCAATATTTTAAGGATAATAAATATGCAGTTGTTTGTTTATTAGAATAGACAATTTTAATGATAAAATACGTAATAGTCTTCAAGTAGTATACGATTACAAAATGTATAAAAGAAAAGTTAATGTAATAACAATTTTAAAATTCTTTAGTATATTATGACCCTCATTTCATTGATTAATCGCTTGATCGACCAATGAAAAAGCAATTTGCAGTTTTCCCTATTGTATATAATGAGATTTTCTGATAGAAAATATAGATTTTTTGTTGTTGTAGTGAACACTTTCAACTGTTTCAATAACAATTCTTGTCATTAAAAGAGAAACGATGATTTGTTGTCATTTCGTTCTGCGTTTCAGTTCATTGAAAACTTCGTTTATTTGGTGAACTTTAAAAATTAATTATTATGCGAATAACTTAATATATTATATATATAAAAATTACTGACATTTTTTTTTAATTTCTTTATTTTTTTTTGGGAGGATTAAAGAAAGAGTAGTGTGTATAGATTGTGAGAAATTAATGTTAAGTACAAATCAATCTACAATTATGTACCGTACAACATGAACTGAACAAAAAAATAATAAACGTAATAAAAGGTATAAACAAAATACAACAAATACATTCACTCAAAATATACAATTAGTCAGAACTTGTATAAATTATGCGAAGCAAATAATCCTGTAAAGCTTAATAGTGTTTGTTTAAAAAATAATGTATAATCGTTAACAGTTTATGACTAAACACAGCCATTCGCACTCCACCCATAAGGCCATAAGAGGTGTGGCTTGTGGGAAGAGTGGGCGTGGCGGGTGAACGTTGACGCC
This sequence comes from Nicrophorus orbicollis, assembly GCA_018845635.1. Taxonomy (NCBI): domain Eukaryota; kingdom Metazoa; phylum Arthropoda; class Insecta; order Coleoptera; family Silphidae; genus Nicrophorus; species Nicrophorus orbicollis. The sequence goes on along the minus strand of JAFMTC010014361.1, from coordinate 21,238 downwards.
CACCTCTACTTATAGATATATAGAGATATATATATATACTAAAGTGAATTATTTTTAGTATCTGTTTTCCGGGTTTTGGAAACGCGACTGGACGGCAGCGGCAGCTACATCGGATGCGGCCTCCCTGACGTGCGAGTTCCTCAAGAATTCGGTAGTGAACTCCGCCTGGGCCTTCGCAAAACTGGCACCGGTACTCCTGTACATGCGGTGAATCTAGACCAGAAAGCAACAGACGTTATCTACTAACTTATTCAATCGGTTTTATTGATCTCACCTTGGAAATTAAAAATATATCAGCGGCCGCCGCGCACGCAAAGCCGAGAGCGATAAGCAAAGAGAATAATCCTGACAATATTCCCAAAACGCTGCCATCAAATACATTCAACGCAATAATGATTCCTCTGTAGACATTCGAAAACACAGATTAATATTGTTATAGTAATAGAGTTGCGGAGATTTTACATGGTTCCTGATCCCGGAATCCCAATGGCCTGAACCGTCGTGATTACGAACTGGAAGAAGAATACAAAGAAAAATACCATGAAATTGAATGATGAATCCGACTTGAAGGCCTTGTACGCTGGACGGAACCAGCAAAGATAAGAGAAAGGCGTGAACAGGAGGGTGAACAGAATACCCAGACCAATAACAGTGAACTTCATTAATACTATGCCACCAATAACGTTCAGGATCATGACCATTCCGTGAACTGAAAAGAAGCTGTTATTACGCTGACAATCCATTGGAAAAAGAAACCACTTACACATCCATAAATAGTAGAGGTGTCTAACGATTTTTTGGAATTCAAGCGGTATATCTACATTTATGTCTTGATAGAAGCAAGGCTGAAAACAGCATTGCTCAGGCAGAGGAGGCCAGTTGTTCCTTCGAACATTATAAGAGCTCTGCCTCATTTCTTCTTCCCTCCTTGCAAGTTCCTCCTCTTTGCGCTCCAGTTCCTCTTGTTTCCTCTAAAAATCAATTACAATATACATAATGATCAAATTGTTGAGATTAGCAATTACCTGCAATTCAGCAGTGTTCAGCACTGCATGAGGCTGTGTCTGTTGTGCACTCCTGGTGTACATAGGAGGATCCTGTATGGGCTGCATAATAGCTGGTTCAGAGTTGCCTTGTTTATAACCAATCTGAAAGAACGAGTACAGATGAAATGCACATACCAAAGAAGCTATGAAAACTATAGCCAATTTGTGCTTACAGGTCGTTGATTCTGTTGGTTTTCGAATGGATTATAATCCTCAACATTAATTTGAGCATTAACATTATTTGTAACTTGTTGAACTGCTGGGTCCTAGAAATTCCCAAGAAACAAACATAAACCCAATGAGATCTCAGAAGCTAGGCATTATTAGAACATTATTGTTAAGCTAAGCATTAAATACATGACGAGACATGACACATAATGCAACAAATTCGATTTGTACTTACGGCGAAGGGATTATCAATCGTGGGCTCCACGAAGGGATTGTCGTCGAAGCCAGACATTGTGTGTAAATCAATAAATGAAACGCTCAATCACTCGAGGTCCTTAAAAATCAAGGAAAACAAAGACCAATATTACATTAACTGTGTTACACTTATTATCACTTGGTCACCATACTTTTATTTTATTTTTTTCGCTCTATGTTCTATGATGTTGACAATTTAGCAGGAGTTTGCGCAAACGTCCTGTACGGTTATCCTTCTCCAACGCAAGCCATGGCGTATGCAAATCTATGGAAGGGACGGAGACGAAGCATGCTATCTTTTCGGGTGAATCATTAGTGACGTTGCATTCTTATTTTTAATTATCTCAAGTTCCTGATAATATCCGTGAAATCAGCGAATACCAATATAGACCTTATCAATGGTTTATTGATCGGAATTATGAATTGTTCGACAATAATTTGATGAGCCCTTTAGATCATTCGCGTACAGAGGGCGCGGCCGTCGGTTTCCACACCTATCAGTCCTCTGACAGTAAACCTAACCTTAAACAATACAGGTATTGAAGCTCTGGTTTGTTGCATGTAAATAAACAGTGCTACAAGATGACGATGAGCCGGAAGAACCTGCTGCTGACCTATTCGTTGGCGGTCGGTGTCCGCTACATGTTCCTGCATTCCGACTTCCAGAAGGATATCGTGAACAGGATTGAAATTCAGACGCCTTTGAACTCGTTCAAGAGAGGTAAATCAATGGGAGGGTAGCGCCCTTAATTAAATGATGACATTACAATTACCTATTGCAGTTGTGGAAGGCAGATACCGGATGTCATTGGGGATTGATCCCTACGAGAGTGATTCCCTGCATGTTCCACCGTTGCATTTAACATTCTATACATTCCTCATTGATAATTTCCCAAATTACTTGCCATACATTTTCATGCTGATTGATTTGTTAACTGGTCATTGCTTGTATACCTTTGCAAGAAGATACATGCTTAAGCTCTATATTAAGCAAGAGAAGAACAAGCATACCTATGCTGAAGATGCCCTGAGTCAACTTCTGGAGGGCAGAGACCTGTATCTACCTCCGCAGTATGCTTTAGTAGTATTCCTCTTCAATCCTTATACTATATTCAATTCTGCTGCTATGACTACAACTACTGTGAACAACCTACTGTTATCACTGTTCTTTGTGGGGATTATTTATGGTAATATTAACTATTTTGAAGAGAATCCACTTAATAGTATGATTTTGTAGATAATTTGGTAATAAGCCTGGCTGCTATGACATTATCCACCTTGCAATCTTTCTATCCAGTTATCATGATAGCTCCTTTATACTTGACGGTGTACAAGAGGAAACAGTCACATCTACAGGCTTGTTTGACGTTATTCGTCTACGCCTTGTCTGTGATCGGAATAATTTACATTTCCGGCATTATATACAACGGGTACCAATTTTTGGATCAGACCTATGGTTTCATGTAAGCTGTTTTCATATTCTCAGAACAATTTCCAAAATAACTACATTCGTTTCTAGTTTGAAAGTACCGGATCAGCAGCCCAACGTCGGCGTCTTCTGGTACTTCTTCATGGAGATGTTCGAGCATTTCCGTTTGCTCTTCCTATTTTCCTATCAGATGAACGTAACCGTGCTATACTTTTTGCCGCTCACTTTTAAATTCCGCGAAGACCCACCTCTTCTTGCCGCCTGCTTCGTGACATTGATTGCCATCTTCAAATCTTACCCAAGCATTGGGGATTTCGCCTTGTCCTTGGCTTTATTACCGTGCTGGAAACATTTATACAGCTGTAAGTATCTAATACTTCTCATAAAGATGTTGCTAATGGTGTTCTTTTTTTGTAGGCATGCAGCAAGTCTTCATTAGCTCCGTTACTATTGTAATCACCACTGCTTTGGCTCCTATCTTGTGGGACTTGTGGATCTTCTGGGGAACCGCAAACGCCAACTTCTTCTTTGGAGCTACTTTGGCGTTCGTCACAGCGCACATCTTTCTAGTCACAGATATCTCCTTCGCATACACCAAGAGGGAGTATCTACTGAAGTACGGGAATTGCCGTCAGATCAATGGAAAGGAGGCAAAACTAGTATTGGAATGAAAAATTCCAACAATATATACACGTAAAATATATAACATATATGTGGTAAAATTTATTTTTTAATTTATTTTACTTAAAGTATTCTACTATATGTAACTATATGTGTGTATCGAATATGAGACTGGATTATATTATATACCTAATATTACTATCGTCTTATAAAATGCATTTAGACTTTGAAATATGTTATTGGAATTTCATATTTTTTAAATTATATTATATGTAGAAATTGATGTATAACTGAAACAAACCAAAAGCAATTATATATCACTTCAAAATATACAATCTATATATACATCTTCTTGTATTTTTCTCTTTAAACAAATACATATTCCCTATGGTTTCAACAGTTTCTATTAGAAACATCTTAGTTTTTTTTTCTTATATTTAATAATTTATTCGTTTAACATTCGTTAAATTTGAACTAGGTTCCACTTGGGATTTGTGTAATTCACGTTTCAAGGTTTCCTGAACATATAAGATGATGATGATGATATGACAATTAAGTGTTTTAATAAAAAGTTATTTACAATTAAATTTATTATTAAAAACTTGTTCTAATTATTTCGTATTTAATCCAGATCCGGGATTGAAAAAAATCTTCGGGAAAATGCACCAACTTACCTTATACAATACTCTTCCAGGGTATTTGATGTAATGTTACTTAAGACTTATTTCAAAGGTTATTGGCCAGTCATAAAAATATAACCAAACATAATAAAAGGCTGGTCAAAGGGCTATCGACCATTAGTCTTTCCGCATCAAAAGTGATATTTTCTGGGAAATTCAAAGATTTCGGTAATAGCAAGCATCCACAAATGACCTCAACTCATTCATAACATTTCCAGGATTTCAACAGAACAAAACATTTTAAACGATGGGTTACATTTATTTCGCAATCAGAAACTTAAACCAAACAAAAAAAATTGTTAAATAACATATGTGGATCGACGTAAAAAATATGAATCGTCAAATTATATATAGTATTGCATGCAGTGGTTACAGAATTTAAAAAAATACAATCACATTAATTAAGTCAACATTAGATACGTACATAGAAAACAGCTTGTTAACTGAGATCATCTTTTCTTTAATGATATAATTTATTTAAACAGGTTAATTGGTCGCTAACCCTAGCGACCTCGGTCAGGGTTTCCTCCAAGATAATCGTTATGATATCCATCAATTGCAATACGGATTGAATTAAGTCAACATTGGAAAGATCATGTATATAGATAACAGCTGGTTAACTGAGATCGTCTTTTCTTTAATGATATAATTTATTTAAACAAGTTAATTGGTCGCTAACCCTGGCGACCTCGGTCAGGGTTTCTTCCAAGATAATCGTCAAGATATCCATCAATTGCAATACGGATTGACTTAAGACGACATTAGATAGTACATGTATATAGATAAAAGCTGGTTAACTGAGATCGTCTTTTCTGTAATGATATACTTTATTTAAACAGGTTAATTGGTCGCTAACCCTAGCGACCTCGGTCAGGGTTTCATCCAAGATAATCGTTATGATATCCGTCAATTGCAATACGGATTGTTAGTGACACAAAATTATATCAACTTACAGATACAATACATAAAACATTGAGTCTACTTAATTTGACGGAAACAACAATTCTGAGATGATGGAGAACCTATGTTTACCGGACGCGCATACAGAGAAAACCATATAGAATGATAATTAACAAAACACTTAACAAAAAGCTTGATAATAATAAATTATTGTGAGGGCCGTAGCATTTCGGCCCAAACTTCCATTATTATAGGAATACAATGACAACAGAAATATGTCCAACATCAAGAATTGTATGATAACCCAATATGAGTAAAATTATAAAAAAATAAACATAGTTTTACATGCAATACACATAAACAAAAATCGAATAGTTCACCGTTTTGGACGACACATAAATCGAGAATGTGTTAATTAAAATTAATCATTCTTTATTTTAAAATTATTCGATTTCAATTCTCGAAATAAAATAATACAGAATATTTATAGTAAAAAATCAATATAAATATTAAATAACAACTTTGATAATGAACGCCATGTTCGAATATATATATATATAGTTTTTTTCTTCTTAATATACATTATAAATTATTAATAAAACAATAAAAAATATTTTCTTTTTCTTAAATAATTTGATTAGATTCTGCGAAAAATTAATAGTTGTTGTAGCGACTTACATCACTCTCGTTGGCAGCAGCTTGAATTCAATTCAGTGCTCCTTTTTCTCGCGCTTCTTGCGTTTCTTCTTCTTGTCGGTCTGTAGAACTTCCTGTTTCTTCACCAGACAATACCTGCAGTACCAGTCTTCGTTCTGATCTGGAGGTACCTGTATTCCCACGCATACCCTGAAAATACGTTACACGATCTTTTAGTAAATATTACGTAATTTACATGTGGTTTTGTATACCAATGATACCAAGCGTCGCAGTCATCGCAACCGATCATCGGACTACCGTCGTCTTGTCTCCCACACGCTGGGCAAATCCATACTTCATTCCCCTCGGAATCCTATAATGAATTACGCAAATTCAATATAAATAAAAAGAAATTCACATTGAAGAGAAAAAACTTACCGCCTTGAATGAATTAATAGCAAAGTAAATTAATACATTTATAGAAAAAAAACAAAACAAAAAAAAAGTTATATTAAACAGCAAATAAACTAGGTGCATATCACTATATGATTATTAACAGAATCAAACCTGACCAACATAAATAATGATGAAAGATTTCTAAAGATGAACGTATTAAAAAAAAGGAACTAACATGATTGTTAATGCCTTTGTCATAATGTAATAAATAAAGCAAATATGAAACAAAAGCTTGTGTTATTGATGTAGATGAGGAATGATTATTTAAGTTAATAAAATTAGTACTTACTTTACTTACCTTCACCGGGACCGGTTGTTTGGTCGGTTTTAAAGGTTTCTGTTTGATGGGATGAATCCTGGGCCTCCCCGGCCCGGGGTGAGTTTTCGGTGATGTGGTAGAAACCGTGCTTTCCTCTTTCTTATCGTCTTCTGTTATAAACTCTTGTTTTAATATAGCTGGTCGATTAATTCAATATTAATATATAATAATCATGCAACTGTGATGGTATAGCTTGCAACGTGCACACAAATAATAAACACAAAGTATATCTACGAATGTTAGTATATAACTGAAGCCAAATCTACAAAGTAACTACTTAATTTATGAGTAGGATTCATGGAAGTAGAAATGTTTCTCGATGATGATTGATTGATTGCCTGCTGAGTATTTTGGTCAGATTTGAGGTGATGCTGCTCGTAATTTGTTGTCGTTTAATAAACAAATGAAATAACTCAAATACGTGTGTAACGGCACGCTCTCATTTTCATTCTTCTGTTTACTTACTATATACTTATACGGAGCAGGTGAATTATCTGCATCATCTACTGGTTCCTTTATTATTTCTTTGGAACGTATTCTAGAGATTGGTTTAAATATTGACTTCTTCGTTTGGATGTGTAAAGTATCAGGAGATATATTAGCTTTGAAAAAAATGTATAAATTACTGTATTATCTAAAAAAAATAATAATAATAATCTATCCATCCTAACTAATATTGTTTGTTTCTTTTTCCTGAAAACTTGCCATAAAACTAAATAAAACAAAAGCTACTTCCTACAATCCGCTTTCACCTTTACACACCTAAATATATATTTACCAATACTGATTCTGTTATTAATGCTACATTGAATTCATGTGTATCGGTAAAAGGGACATGTAGGACATACAAGCTACAACTAAAAATAAACTACTAGTATTGCATTCACCGTTCATACTACCCAATAATAAATTGTAAATCTTACTTATACTTGACGCTGAAGGAGTTGCAGTTTTCTGTTTTGGCTGTCCTGTAAATAAAGCTGATATTTTGGCGAGCTCCGGCGACAATTCACGCTTCTCCTCGGATTCCTTCGGCTTAACCTCCTCAACTTCCTTTTTGACAACAGGTTTAATGTTCCTATAATAATTCAATATAATAGTATGTTCCAAGTTATATACTAACAATAATATATTACAATTTCTTGGTGTCCGGTGTTTCTGGTCTTGGAGATGGTGTTCCCAACTTCAGCGTTAACTTTGGTATTCCACCATCAATATTTTCTCTTATTTCCTTCTCCTTTTCTTTCTCTTTTTCCTTCTCCTTTTCCTTTTCTTTCCTCTTCTCCTTTTTCTCCTTCTTATTCTTTTCCTTGTCCTTCTTCTCTTCTTTCCACTTCTTTTTCTCAGCCTTATTTTTCATTTTGTCTTTTTTGTTTTTCTTTTTAATTTTGTCCTTTTTATCCTTCTTGTGCTCCTTGTCTTTCTTCTTCTCCGATTTTGGAGATATCTGAGTACATTCCTTAGGTGCTGATGTTGTAGAGCTAACAACAGGCGGTGGAGATGGCGTTGTAGGAACGCGTTTTGTAACGGTTGCTGGAGGTGGAGATTTTGCTCTGGGCTCTTCCTGCTTCGGCAGTGGAGGATTTCTTAAGAAGGGTGGTATGCCAAAGGGATGTGGCATGGTGTTCATGGAGTACATGGGGGAAGGGATCACACCGGGACCTTTGC